>DWMI01000024.1:0-11628 GCA_018245055.1 Pyrrhopyge creona | reverse complement strand
GTAAAACGTGGTAGGGTACTACGCTCCTCTGTTTACCTCTTCGGGGATTACAAGTGTGATGTTACGTTTATATTTGACACTCGGTACTCTCTGCCTATCTCTTATACGATCTGGCGTGGTGATCCAAAAAAAGTAGTACATAATAGAGCATATCTATTTAGTTTACTTTTTATATCATATTGCAATGATAGGTGTCTGCAAGATATATTCTAAGAAATTCATCCCGATACCGGCGTCGTACCAAGTTTGTGATTGTGTTTGGAACTTGATCGCTCAGTTTATAATTAAACTCGGGTCAAGTAGTCGACTGCGCCAAGTTTTACTGCCTGGAAGGCTGAGCTGCTCCCGGTTTAATTACCCCAACAGCCTAACTAATTAATAAATAAATCGCTAACTTAAAAAAATGACTTTTAATAACTTCACTTGGTGTTTTTCAAATCGGCTCATAACTTTTCTGTAATACAAAAAAAATACAAGTCTTTGGGATTAAAATATTTCATTGAGCTCGTTTACAATGCCGCCTATCAAACTGCGATGTATTCTATATACCATTACAGTGAAAATACATTACAACACTTGCATTTTATTACATCAATATAAGTACGTACAGTTGCAAACGAGTAAGCCACTGCCACAAGTAGGCTTTGCCGCTTACACCAACCAAACTCGTAATAAATATGTAAATGTATGATTATCAGTAACGGTTAATGCGATTGGCATTAAAGGTCCTTTAGTCAACATTAGTTATTATGGAACTGTAAAAATAAGACCGCTAATGTATTTTATTCCAGGTAGCATGAATGCATTAGTATTTGTCCAATTATAAACTGGTCAATGATACTATAATAATCTTGACGACTGATGCGGTCTCCTTTATCAAACAGGTGTTATAAAGCAATTTGTGTTTCAACGGAAGCTTCGGGCACTTACTGTAAAATAATTTGTGAGGTAATCGAAGTATTTATTATTATTACAACAATATTCTTCTGACGGAAAAACACAATTTGTTTGGTCAAATTATAATGCACGACTTTTATGTTGACGATTTGCTTACGGGATGTGACGATTTAATTGAATTACAAACTATTCGTAAGGAAGTTACTGATACGCTTGCATCAGCTGGTATGCATTTAAGAAAATGGAAATCTAATGCGTTTTATCTGGAGGGTGAGATCGCCCAAATGTCACTTAATTTAAATATTGGATTTAAGGAACCCAGCAAGTTGTTAGGTCTTGGCTGGCACGCAGATTCTGATGAACTCTGTTTTCCAATTATTGACAATATTCCAAATAGTAATACAAAGCGTAACTTGTTATCAGTAATTTCACAAATTTTTGATCCTTTGGGACTTTTAGCACCTTATGTGATTAAAATGAAAATGCTGCTACAGAAACTGTGGTTGGATAAGTTATCATGGGATGAACCTCTATCCCCTGAAATCATTAAGCGATGGCGTGATATTACTAATGGTTTGTCACAGATAAAGTATTTGCGCATTCCAAGAATAGTCATTTGTGACTCGTACACTGCGTTAGATTTGCATATATTTTCGGATGCATCCGAAAGCGCTTATGGTGCTTGCGTGTACGTTCGTAGTATTAATAACAATAGGGAAGTTATGATACGTTTATTGATTGCAAAAAGTCGCGTAGCACCTATCAAACCAACGACTATACCAAGGCTGGAGTTGTGTGGTGTCCTAGTGGCGGCTCGCTTGTATGAGAAAGTCATTAACTCACTACGACTGAAAATCAATCAGGTTTACTTTTGGACTGACTCGACCATAGTGTTGGGATGGTTACAAATGCTGCCTTCTAGACTTCAGCCATTCGTACGCAACCGCGTTGCAGAAATTCTAGAAAGAGCAGGTAACTGTACATGGAAACACATCCCCACTAATCAAAACCCTGCAGACCTAATATCTCGTGGCGTGGATATTAGCCATCTGCGAAAATTAGATTTATGGTGGTCTGGACCTGATTTTTTAAAAGAAGATCAGTCGCAGTGGCCTTCTCAACCGCCGCGAAAGGACATTCTACTAGAGACTAAGCTAGAATTTGTGTTTAATGTTGTTGATGCTGATATGTGTGTTGACGGTCAGCAACACGACAGTTTCATTAATTTTAGTAGATTTTCTAACTTTTTACGTCTAATTCGTTCTATAGCATATGTTCTGCGATTTGTAAAGAAATGTAGAAAGCACCCTAATAAAACTAAGTTTCTTTCAAATGATGAATTAAATAATGCAATCAATATAATAGTCTCGAAGAGTCAAGACGAATCATTTCCGGAATATAAAATGTTATTAAATAAATTGGATATACCTAAAAAAAGTGCATTAATTAAATTCAATGTATTTTTAGATGACAATAGAATTATGCGTGTTGGAGGTCGTCTTGACAATTCGGACTTCTTATATGAGAAAAAGCATCCTATAATAATACAGTCCACTCATACGTTTACAAAACTTCTTTTTGATTACGAACACAAAAAACTGATGCATGCTGGTCCACAGTTATTATTAGCTTCCATTCGCGAATCGTATTGGCCCATAGGAGGTCGAAAGTTAGCCAAAGCAACCTATCATAAATGTGTACGCTGTAGCCGTATGTCAGGTAAAACTGTAACTCCTTTGATGGGAAATTTACCGCGTCAGCGCCTTCTTCTAGGTGGCTATGCATTTGAAAACGTGGGTGTTGATTATGCTGGCCCCATTATGAGTGTTAATCGCCAAGGCCGCGGTTGCCGATTAGTAAAAGTTTACGTAGCGGTTTTCATTTGCTTTGCCACTAAAGCTATTCATCTAGAGCTGGTAGGTGATTTAACGAGTAACAACTATTTATTAGCCTTAAAGAGATTCATCTCGCGTAGAGGGAAACCCAGTAATATATACTCTGATAACGGTACTTCATTTGTTGGTGCCTGCAACGACCTATCTAAGTTCTTACGATGTCATAGCGATTCCGTGAGTGAAAGTTTTGCTAATGAGCACATAAAATTTCATTTTATACCACCTTATTCACCTAATTTCGGTGGACTTTGGGAGGCCGGCGTAAAGTCAACCAAATTTCATTTACGACGAGTGTTGGGACATTGTAAATTAACTTACGAAGAGCTTTACACCGTATTGACGCAAATCGAAGCTATATTAAATTCGAGACCACTATCTCCACTGTCATCAGATCCAGCGGACTACACTCCGTTAACGCCTGGACATTTTTTGATTGGGCGTTCGTTAACTTCTTTGCCACAACCAAATTATAAAGAACACTCAACTTCTCATCTTGCCCGGTTCCAACGTATAGAACAGTTAAGACAACATTTTTGGTCCAGATGGAGCAAAGAGTATGTTTCCGAGCTGCAACAACGAATGAAATGGCGTTCCTGCAAGGATGGGCTGAAACTAAACTCGTTGGTGTTAGTCAAGGAGGACGACCTTCCGCCATTGAAATGGAAATTGGGCAGAATCGTCGCTGTTCATCCCGGAACTGATGGCATTGTTCGCGTGGCAGATATCAAAACTACTTCGGGGACAATTAGGAGATCATTCAACAGGATTTGTCCGTTACCGGTGTCTTCGTCTGGTTGAAAGCTCAGCTTTCAACGCCCGGGGGCATGTTCAAGCGCCTGTCGCTTGTTCATAACAAACACGCGTCATTTTTATTGTGTTGCGGTAGTTGAAAAACTTATAATTTTTGTTAATTTTCCTTCGCCATCGCCTTTTATTGGTGTCAGACGCATTAAAGTTTTTAAAGCAGAAAAACCTGGATTTCACTACATATTCCGCAAGTTTTAAGTATATTTGGAATCCCAACATGGTCCTAGATCGAAGCCGGATCTGAAGATATATTAATTTCACCGGAGAATAGTGGATGTGAAGAATAAGGAGAAATTTGCATACAAGGTTATAAAACGGTGTGAAATATATGTTTAAATTGGATTATAAGCACCCAACACTCGATCAGGTATCTAATTAAAAGTGTAATCAACAATGTTTACAGTTTAGCAGGTTAGTACATTTTGTTACGAATTATTAATATCAAGTTTAACGTTACGTTACTTTGTATTGTATAACCCAACTAAAATACGTACGTTTACCGATATTTTCGTGCTATTTAATATTATTAAATAGCACAAGTTTTTGTAGAATATAAATTGTACAATAAATATTTAAAATATTGAAGTAAATAAATTGTTAATGTAATGTAAAACGTATTTTGAGTTACAAAAAATTGTAAAATTAATAATTAACTTATTAACGGAATTGCACTTAGGTACCTATTCATTAAATTGTTTTTCTATTATATAATATTACTTTGTATGTAATTCCAGGTTGGCTCTGCGCGGCTCCCAAATGTCTGACAAGGAAAAGGAACTGATTAAAAAGCGAGCTAGTTATAAAGGTCGTTTAACTATATTTAAGAACTACATCGATGCCTTTTGTGACAAATCTTTCGATGATCAAGATGCTGCGGAATTGCAGCTACGTGTTGGTAAGATGGAGTCGTTGTACAACCAATATGATGAAGTACAGTTAGCATTGGAATGTTTAGGAGATACCAGTGATGGACAATATACTGAGCGCTCAGATTTTGAGTCTATTTATTTTAAATCGTTAGCCAAGGCTCAGAAATTGTTAATTAAACATAATTCTACTGAAAAGTCGATAGCCAGTAGTGAAAAAGGTTCACATACAAATAATCATAAACTCGTTAAATTACCTACAATAAATTTACCAAAGTTTAGCGGTTCATATCACAATTACCTCGAGTTTCGCGATAGTTTTGTAAGCCTAATTCATTCCAATGATGAAATTGATGATATTAATAAGTTCCATTATTTACGGGCATGTTTGGAGGGCGCTGCCGCCGTGGTTATCCAGTCAATCGAGTTTTCTGCCTGCAACTATGCTGTAGCATGGAAACTGTTATGCGACAGGTACGATAACAAACGTTTACTTGTACAGAATCACGTATCAGCTTTATTTCAAATTGAGTCTGTTACAAGGGAATCCTCGGTAGCATTAAAACACCTAATTGATACAGTTAATAAGAATTTACGAGCTTTAGAGTCATTAGGCGAGCCAGTCAAACACTGGGACACACTTTTAATCTATATAATTGCTCATAAATTAGACCAAAAATCATATCGTGAATGGGAAGTGGTTAAAGGTCGCATAGACAAAGACAACGCCATGACATTCGACATATTTATGCAATTTATGCGTAATCATGCCGATTTGATTGAGACATTAGAGGTGGCTCGTAATAAAGAGTGCAATTTAACAAATAAATCTAGTCCTAAGCTAAAAACGATGATTTCAACGCGAAGTTCTAGTACAGAATCATCCCCTAAGACTTGTGTAAAGTGTAACGGCGATCATAGATTGAATAACTGTCCACAGTTTTTGGCATTAAGTAATGAAGCCAGATGTAAATTAGTACCATCTTACAAGGTTTGTTTTAACTGTTTGCAAAGCGGCCATTTTGCTAATCGCTGCAAAAAGCCCGGTTGTAAGGTGTGCAAGCGCAAGCATCATACTCTTATACATGTAGATGTGCGTAAGTCTAGAGGGCATTCACCGAATGTCAGTAATTGTGAAGGTGAGAAACTGCCGATCACCAATGATAATACGAATAATGTTGCTTTATCTGTAAAAATTGCATCTTCACGTAATACTCAACACGGCGAAGTGTTACTGTCAACCGCTTTAATTAAATTATGCGATGACAATAATAGCGAACATATTGTTCGCGCAGTACTCGATAGTGGTAGTACGTCATGCCTTATTACTGAACGGCTGTGCCATCGGTTAAACTTGATAACAAGACGAATAGATAAATCGATCCTTGGTATTAATCACGTGGTTTCACACGTAGGTAAAATTTGTCATGTCAATATGAAGTCTCTTAATGATAGTTTTTGTACTGAGCTTCATTGTTTCGTTTTACCATTAATTACAAATAATGTACCAGGTCGTGAAATAAATTTATCAGATCTTAAGATTCCGTCTAATATTAGCTTAGCTGATCCTACGTTTTATAAGCCTGGTGATGTCGATGTTTTGATTGGTGCTGACCTCTTTTGGGAGTTGTTAGGGTCACAAAGAATAAAACTAAATAATGGCACTCCTATACTCTGCGAAACGAGACTAGGGTGGATAATATCTGGCCCTGTAATGAGTACTCATGTAATATCGAACGACATAAGATGTAATTTTAGTAAAGTCGATACCGATAGTATTGACGATATCCGAAGTGATTTAAGTCGTTTTTGGCAACTGGAAGAAATCAATTCTAAGTTGTCTGATTATTCACCAGAGGAGAAATTATGTGAACAACATTTTATTAAAAATGTGTCGCGATGTAATGACGGTCGTTTTTGTGTTCGCATACCACTCAAGCAGAATCCTGATGTTTTGGGACATTCATTCCAACGAGCTACGCAGTGTTTGCTATCTTTAGAGCGCAGATTAAACTCTAAGCCTAAGTTAAACAAGATGTATCATGACTTTATGTCGGAATACCTATCCTTAGGTCATATGTCTGTACTAAACCATCTTGATCATAAAGCTTATTATATACCACATCACGGAGTCCTGCGGGAGAGCAGCACTACGACAAAACTTCGTGTGGTGTACAATGCAAGTGCTCCTACTACATCTGGTGTCTCATCAAACGATATACAAATGGTAGGTCCGACCGTTCAAGACGACTTGTTGTCTATACTTCTTCGATTTAGACAACATAAATACATTTTGTCTGCGGATGTCGAGAAAATGTACAGACAAATAGTCGTCCATCCGTCGGATAGGTATTTACAGGAGATACTCTGGCGTGACAATGTACACGAACCTGTGAAAATATTTCAATTAAATACTGTCACATATGGTACAGCTAGTGCTCCTTATCTTGCAACACGATGCCTGAAGCAAATAGGGCTTGACTGTGCAAATAACACAACAGGTCAAATTATAATGCACGACTTTTATGTTGACGATTTGCTTACAGGATGTGACGATTTAATTGAATTACAAACTATTCGTAAGGAAGTTACTGATACGCTTGCATCAGCTGGTATGCATTTAAGAAAATGGAAATCTAATGCGTTTTATCTGGAGGGTGAGATCGCCCAAATGTCACTTAATTTAAATATTGGATTTAAGGAACCCAGCAAGTTGTTAGGTCTTGGCTGGCACGCAGATTCTGATGAACTCTGTTTTCCAATTATTGACAATATTCCAAATAGTAATACAAAGCGTAACTTGTTATCAGTAATTTCACAAATTTTTGATCCTTTGGGACTTTTAGCACCTTATGTGATTAAAATGAAAATGCTGCTACAGAAACTGTGGTTGGATAAGTTATCATGGGATGAACCTCTATCCCCTGAAATCATTAAGCGATGGCGTGATATTACTAATGGTTTGTCACAGATAAAGTATTTGCGCATTCCAAGAATAGTCATTTGTGACTCGTACACTGCGTTAGATTTGCATATATTTTCGGATGCATCCGAAAGCGCTTATGGTGCTTGCGTGTACGTTCGTAGTATTAATAACAATAGGGAAGTTATGATACGTTTATTGATTGCAAAAAGTCGCGTAGCACCTATCAAACCAACGACTATACCAAGGCTGGAGTTGTGTGGTGTCCTAGTGGCGGCTCGCTTGTATGAGAAAGTCATTAACTCACTACGACTGAAAATCAATCAGGTTTACTTTTGGACTGACTCGACCATAGTGTTGGGATGGTTACAAATGCTGCCTTCTAGACTTCAGCCATTCGTACGCAACCGCGTTGCAGAAATTCTAGAAAGAGCAGGTAACTGTACATGGAAACACATCCCCACTAATCAAAACCCTGCAGACCTAATATCTCGTGGCGTGGATATTAGCCATCTGCGAAAATTAGATTTATGGTGGTCTGGACCTGATTTTTTAAAAGAAGATCAGTCGCAGTGGCCTTCTCAACCGCCGCGAAAGGACATTCTACTAGAGACTAAGCTAGAATTTGTGTTTAATGTTGTTGATGCTGATATGTGTGTTGACGGTCAGCAACACGACAGTTTCATTAATTTTAGTAGATTTTCTAACTTTTTACGTCTAATTCGTTCTATAGCATATGTTCTGCGATTTGTAAAGAAATGTAGAAAGCACCCTAATAAAACTAAGTTTCTTTCAAATGATGAATTAAATAATGCAATCAATATAATAGTCTCGAAGAGTCAAGACGAATCATTTCCGGAATATAAAATGTTATTAAATAAATTGGATATACCTAAAAAAAGTGCATTAATTAAATTCAATGTATTTTTAGATGACAATAGAATTATGCGTGTTGGAGGTCGTCTTGACAATTCGGACTTCTTATATGAGAAAAAGCATCCTATAATAATACAGTCCACTCATACGTTTACAAAACTTCTTTTTGATTACGAACACAAAAAACTGATGCATGCTGGTCCACAGTTATTATTAGCTTCCATTCGCGAATCGTATTGGCCCATAGGAGGTCGAAAGTTAGCCAAAGCAACCTATCATAAATGTGTACGCTGTAGCCGTATGTCAGGTAAAACTGTAACTCCTTTGATGGGAAATTTACCGCGTCAGCGCCTTCTTCTAGGTGGCTATGCATTTGAAAACGTGGGTGTTGATTATGCTGGCCCCATTATGAGTGTTAATCGCCAAGGCCGCGGTTGCCGATTAGTAAAAGTTTACGTAGCGGTTTTCATTTGCTTTGCCACTAAAGCTATTCATCTAGAGCTGGTAGGTGATTTAACGAGTAACAACTATTTATTAGCCTTAAAGAGATTCATCTCGCGTAGAGGGAAACCCAGTAATATATACTCTGATAACGGTACTTCATTTGTTGGTGCCTGCAACGACCTATCTAAGTTCTTACGATGTCATAGCGATTCCGTGAGTGAAAGTTTTGCTAATGAGCACATAAAATTTCATTTTATACCACCTTATTCACCTAATTTCGGTGGACTTTGGGAGGCCGGCGTAAAGTCAACCAAATTTCATTTACGACGAGTGTTGGGACATTGTAAATTAACTTACGAAGAGCTTTACACCGTATTGACGCAAATCGAAGCTATATTAAATTCGAGACCACTATCTCCACTGTCATCAGATCCAGCGGACTACACTCCGTTAACGCCTGGACATTTTTTGATTGGGCGTTCGTTAACTTCTTTGCCACAACCAAATTATAAAGAACACTCAACTTCTCATCTTGCCCGGTTCCAACGTATAGAACAGTTAAGACAACATTTTTGGTCCAGATGGAGCAAAGAGTATGTTTCCGAGCTGCAACAACGAATGAAATGGCGTTCCTGCAAGGATGGGCTGAAACTAAACTCGTTGGTGTTAGTCAAGGAGGACGACCTTCCGCCATTGAAATGGAAATTGGGCAGAATCGTCGCTGTTCATCCCGGAACTGATGGCATTGTTCGCGTGGCAGATATCAAAACTACTTCGGGGACAATTAGGAGATCATTCAACAGGATTTGTCCGTTACCGGTGTCTTCGTCTGGTTGAAAGCTCAGCTTTCAACGCCCGGGGGCATGTTCAAGCGCCTGTCGCTTGTTCATAACAAACACGCGTCATTTTTATTGTGTTGCGGTAGTTGAAAAACTTATAATTTTTGTTAATTTTCCTTCGCCATCGCCTTTTATTGGAGTCAGACGCATTAAAGTTTTTAAAGCAGAAAAACCAGGATTTCACTACATATTCCGCAAGTTTTAAGTATATTTGGAATCCCAACAATGAGGTCTCGCTTTAAATTCTCGTAATTTCTAACTGCGTGTCGATTGCCTTTATTTTTACCCGCATTTTGATTTTCATAAACTATTCAGTTTTCTCAAAATTAACGACGTTTAATAAGACTAGGTATAAGGAAAATGGGGTAACTGATCGCACCGAGCCGACGCGTAATCTCGAAGTATACGTATGTATATATTCACATCGCGATGTCTTCAGTAATGACAATGAGCCAGCTGTGCGTACCCCGCGATAATATCTCCACATTGAGCCGCGGTCACTCGCTCGGGTTGCGGCTATCGGTAGCGTTCGGCTATTTCATACTGCACCTACTGGTGGCGTGTGTCTGCATGTGGCGTCGTCACTACAACCTCCTCCTCGAGCCGGGGTCGTGCCGCGCCGCTGACCGAGCCTGTGTTGTCCGCAGGGGCGCCGGCGCTGCGCGACGTGCTGCGGCTGCTGCGGGACGCCTGGCCGGAGCCGCGCGCGCTTCGCCACTCCCGGTGCGTCATTCCTCAATTACATCATACACGTATTTGCACAACCATACAGTAGCGCCTAATTCCCCGGTTAGGGTTCACGTTACTTCCCCTTTCGACCAAGTCATGGAACATTCCTCCAAGGCGCACGTATTACGATCGAATCGAACTCATCCGAAAAGTAGGCCACGCCGAGATAACCTCTACTAGTCGTACATTATATGTACTCGTATATATTGATAGTAACATGTGCTGCACACGCACAAGGCCCAATCGGCGTGCACGGAGCTCTCCGTACCCAGGGTCTATCGCTGCGTCCGCTAACATTTTCAGTTAAGTTGCTTGCTTTGCAAGTTCTTACACAAACACAAGATCCACTCAGCTAATCTGTAGGTAAACGCACACGCAGCAGTAATGTCGACAACACGTACGAGTACAAATGTACGATTCGGTAGCTGATGGCGATATATCAGCTACCGAATCGTATGCGTGGTATTCTGCCCAGAAGTAGGTAAGTCCGTTACAGAGGTGATGGCTGGTGCGTTCCCTACGAAGCGGTGGACGCCAGCTATCCGCCTATATTTGTTATGTCCGCATTAACTGTACACACGTACAGCGAGGACGTGTGTGTCACCGCCGCGTCCCCGAGGCACTGCAATTATCGGAATTGAGTTACATTCGTTATTAGTGAGATACAGTTTAAGTGTACGGTTTGTGAGTTAAGCTAGGAGACATACATACATATGTAGATATGTGTCAGCAGTGTATAAAATAAACACTGGCGAAACATTTAATAGTGAAACACAGTGTAGGTACTCACTATACATACATTTAAATATATTGTAAAAAGAGTGTTGTGTACAAAGATTTCATTTACGATGTAATATGGGCACCAAAAGTATATTTGTACTGTTGGTTCAATTATTTTTGGTATATAATAAATACCATTGTGATGTTGGTGGTCATAATATTATGTGCATTATTTTTATTAATTAAACTTTTTGGTAATGAAGATTTTGATTTTCATGGATTTACAAGGTAGATGATGCAATGTGCAACATTTTGTTTCCGGAGTCACTAAAGGTTGCTGCATTCACTTCATGTTGTCATACGCAAGAGTATTTTAAATCATTGTATGACGGACTTTTTCAAACGAACCTTCAATAATTAGTAATTTGTAAAAGACGACTTCAAATAATCAATGTTTTGCGTGCGTTATCATAACGTTTAATGTGCAGTAAGTTGTTGCACATTGCGTACCATACTGCACATCGAGTGTGGCCGAGCTGCGGCGCGCTGCGGGAGAGGCCGCGCGGCGCCAGCGCGCGCACGTGTCCGTATTATAAATAGAGGCAAGTGGCGGCTCAAGTACCCCCTGCCAC
>DWMI01000023.1:0-11675 GCA_018245055.1 Pyrrhopyge creona | reverse complement strand
CGGAGACAAATCCAACAAATCCAAAACCATGCAAATCGATACAACAGTTCTCAAGTGTTTTTAACAAACCTAACTATGTTTTATAGATTGATGTATTTTCCTTAGTTTCCAAAATAATTTCTGAACGCACGCATAAATATTTGACAACCAATATACATATGTCAATGCTTATTACTGTCATTATTCTACATGTTTAAAATCTAGAATACGCCATTATCCGAATAATGTGGATGTATGTTGTCGATCCGAAACCTTTATTTAAATATGTTCTTTAATTTGAGGTGACAGGTTAGCGTATCGACAGGATGAACAATAAATGTTTGACAGTTAGGAAACCCATAAACATTTTTCATCAATTTTCCAATGTTTTAAATATGTATTATTCTATTCCTGACGAAGAAAAATCGAAAAACAAAAAATAAAAAAAAATAGTCCAGCAGCTCTTGAGTATTTGTGTTTTAACTAACACGACTTTCTTTCATACATATAGAAGAAGATTTGCTAGAAAATTGACAACAATTTACTATATAATTTCGCTAAGGTAATTCATAGAGTTTGTATGTACATGTATTTTTGTATCATATTGTTGTAGACATTTATATATTGTCAATATTCTAAATCTACTTTTTTATCTTAGATAGTAGCGATAAACTTTATCAAAATGAACTCTTTGAAAATGATATCATTCATTAAGCGTGTGTAATGCTAAATTGACGTGATGCCGATAACTGTGTACAAGCTGGATGCAAGTCCGCCGGCCAGGACTGTTCTGGTGGTCGCTGATATTTTGGGCCTAGAAGTAGGCATACAAAAGAATTGAACGTACTTGCAAAGGAACAGACCACACCAGATTACTTGGAGAAGAATCCAATTCACACTATTCCTCTACTGGAAGATGGAGACTTTGTACTCGCTGATAGTCACGCTATCATTC
Organism: Pyrrhopyge creona; assembly: GCA_018245055.1. Lineage (NCBI taxonomy): Eukaryota > Metazoa > Arthropoda > Insecta > Lepidoptera > Hesperiidae > Pyrrhopyge > Pyrrhopyge creona. The sequence goes on along the minus strand of DWMI01000023.1, from coordinate 10,741 downwards.
TTTATCTAGTCTCCAAATATGGCGCGGAAAAGAAAGCTGAACTGTATCCTAACGACTTAAGAGATAGAGCGATAGTGCATCAGAGATTGTTTTTGGATGCATCGATTTTATTTCCAAGATTTATAGCACTTGAATCAGATGTACTTTATAGAAAGGCGCTATCATTAGACGAGGGAAGAATAAGTGATGTTAAAGAAGCGTATGGTTTTCTGGAAAAGTATCTAGAGAAGAGTCCGTTTTTAGCGGGAGATCATATTACTATTGCGGACATAGCTTGCGTGACGACAGTATCAACTCTCGATATTTTGGTAAGTGTTGATGAAAATTATCCAAAACTGCGGGCGTGGCTGGACCTTTTGAGCACCGAGGATTGGTATCAAAAACTGAATCAACCGGGCGTCACAGAGTTTGGACTCTTATTCGCGACAATGTTGCAAAAAAGCGCCGAGTATATTGTAGGGGTCTAACATAATCGTGATTGAAATGTGTGTCATTTCTCTTCCAATAATTTTTAACTAATATTCATCGGTGAATAAATTATTTCGTATATTCATTTTTTTTATTTAATCCCGTATCGATCACGCAGCGCCCGACCCATAATGATAAGGACACACGATGTGTGAATTATCAATCTTATCTTATGTAGCAAAGTTATATCACAGTACCTATACTAGAAATAAATGCTTACGACAATTTCAATACGTCTATGTACTTATTCATACTGGTCTACTAAGGTCATTGCGATTAATGATCACTGAGAATAGCGAATACGTCGCAATTAACAACAATACATACTTTAAAACAACAATGCTTCACCAATAAGTAACAAGTCATACTTAAGAGACCTCGTATTTCATTTATCATTTAGTGCAGCATTAATATCTAACATAATGCAAGTCTAGAGGACCTATCCCGCTCAATGAATTACTATTATTTAAACGTGCAGTACTTGTCATTTTTCATTAACTACAGATTTTCTGACATAATAATTGTACAAACGTAGTCATTGTGTAGACTCAGGTTGCAGTCAGCCTAGACCATTTTACACAATCATTTGACAGATGGACATGCAGATTCATAAGTATATTTATAGAGTATGTAGTTCAATTTACCCTCATTTCAATTCTTTGGTTATTACACAGCGTGATAATTATATAACTTACGCATACATAAGACTTGTATATAGTTAAAAATTATTACATGAAACGCGAGAGTACATTTCTTCCCTGTGGAAAATGTTGTAACGAGATGAGTGTTGAAAACTGCATGGTATAAGCAAATGTAGTAATTAAGTAACATTAGTACAAACTTGATCATTAAAATAGTAACAAATTAATAACGAATACTATAAGAAATAATTATATTCCATATTCCTATTCCATAGTGGAACGCAAACGTAGGTAATTAGTGAAACGTAGGAGTGTACTACACTCCTCTGCCTACCTCTTCGTGGATTACAGGCGTGTTGTTACGTTTTTAAATTCCTAGTAGTAGTTCGATGTCTGGACTTGAGCCCGGTGCATGTCAATAAACTCACCATATATTCCATGACAGGATGTATGACGTAACTAGTGAAACGTAGGAGGGTAATACCTACAGTCTTCTACCTACCTCTTAAGGACTACAGGCCTGTTATAGCGTGTTACTAATTATCTCGAGTAATATATTAAGAGATATTAGCACAAACCACTCAATTATACCTCCAAACTAAGAAAACTCTCAAATTGTAGCTAAGTCAAATCGTCCGTTGCATTGTGATTCTCGGACCGAGGCGAACAGATTTCGAAAAGCTTATCCTTATTAAATGTAAGTGACAAATCGTTTGGGGGTTATAAAATGTTTCATCAACAACGGGAGCATGTGTGCAATACATTTCTCAGTCGTTATTGCGAGCGGATATCGCCCGGAACCCTCCGACATTGCGTTATAGCCCATTGATAGACATACGAGAACGACATCCGAACTTAATTATGACTAAGCTTTGTTTTGCAACTGCGCACCATGTAATTGCAGTACATTTTACATTTTCGTTTATGCAAGTCGGTCACAAGTGATTTAATGCTCTTCCCCGTATGCGCATTAAGCGATGTCTTACAATTATTTTATGGTTTACTCTTATAATAATAATAATAATAATAATAATTTATTTTCATAAAACAAGTTCCATAGGCAATTTTAGAAAATTGAAGTGTTAGTAACAAGAGTACAGCTTAACCTATGTTAGTATTAAAAATAATATGTTCCATCATTTAATGTAACACAATCTGATACTATTTTTACATTTCTATACAATTGGATAATTTAAAAAAAAATAAAACCTGGTTCTAGGACGGTAATTGAATATCATTTAGGTATGACTAGCTGACCCGGCGCACTTCGTACCGCCTAACTTAATTTGGGCTGTATCATCTGAATGTATCATATCATGTACATACAACATACATAACTGAAATTTATACGCTTTGTTCAGTTTTTTCTTTGTTGTTCCCTTGAGCCAGATAAATAAGATTTTGTGATTTCATTTCAGGTTACACAAGTAATTTTCGAAATAATGAAAATAATACATTCCGTGTCGTACTTCAAATTGTCTGGTAATGAAACGGAAGATATCAGCAAATTGGAAAGTAGTGGGAAAGTCAACATCCGTTGGGTATTATTTAAATTGAGGAAAGCTATTAATGCTGAAGTAGCTAAAGCACCTGTGTGTATGAATATTGTAAGTATTATTTTAATATTTTAAAGTTATAATCTGTCTAATGTTTGTTTGCGAAAACATCAACATCAGCGTTATACTTAGTTTTGCCGCTGGATAGGAGTGTTTGTATACATTGATTCGATATCACTTGTTTTTAATTTAATAAATTTAATTTCAACTAACGTTTTCATCATGTCAACCTATTTAATTGGTCCATTATTGAAACTGGATTTTTTCTCTAAATGATGTAAAAGTCTATCATTCTGGCTAACTACGGAGTGGAAAGGAGAAATCATTTTTATTTTGTTTTTAAAATACCTCTCAATTTATTACAGTTTTATTATCAAAATACCTCTCAATTCATTACAGTTTTACTTCTGTTCAAAGATGTGAGCAACACTGGTATCTGGCACTCGGAAGTAAGTGCCAATACACCTAATTATACTTTATTGTCTATTACAAATTTCAGCGTACCGCCATTTTTACAACATGGCTTCACGTCATCAGTTCTCTGGATAACGAAGATCTCATGAAAGTTGTCGATGTGATCATGCCACCAATAATACGAGAACTTTCTACGGGGGATGCTATGGCCCCAGCGAGCCCAGCGAAACAGCTTGCAGGGAGACTAGGTAAAAAGCTGCGGAGAAAGATTGGAGATATTGAATATAGTAAGATGGCAGCCGAAGTCCAAACCAAGTTGAATATTAAACGAGCCGAGAGAAAGAAGGTTAGTATTTTTAAAATTTTACAATCACTGACTTTGCCAAATATTGGACTGTTCTACAGTCGGACATAGCTGTTACTGAAAATTTATGGTAGGTATCAACAAGCTTACTTGTGTGCTTTAAGAATTTAATATTTCTTATGTATAGTATCTGCCTTTAATAATATATCGCTATTAATATGTTATGTTATGACGTTTAAGATTTAATGTTTCCTATTTGATTTAATGTTTCATTATATTTATAGATACTGCTTCAAGAAAAAGTCCACAATCCTGAGAAGGCGGCTAAAAGAAAACTGCAGCTCAGAGAAAAGAAGAAGCAAGCGAAGAAAATCAAACTGGAAACGTTGCACGGGAAGAGGCCCCGTGGCAAGAAACGGAAAGCAGAGGATATTGATCTTGAAGGTGAACTGTTGAGAGACGATGAATAGTTTTTTTCTAAAAAGCAAACTGTAGTGTCTGATATAATAATTATTAAGGTCTAATATGGATGGCAGTTGTCTGCCACAATTCAGAGGTGTCTTAAGAGCTCCATGTCATGTTTTAAATTTTATATATTATATATTTGCATCGCAGCAGATGTAGCAGTCGAATATTTTTTCAAGGTTAGCACACTTAAAATATCATACATTATTATATGTACTAAGACCATACAACTTGCTTATTTAGGTAACTACGGCCTTAGTATGATTTTGCTGACAAAGTTTTGTTTCGTTGTGAACGATTGTAAATATAACTTTGTTTTGTACAGTATTTAGATTATGTTCGACATTAAAAAGATATTTTCATAAATACATTGTAATTATTTCTCATTCAATCTTAGCTATGGACCTTTTTCATTACATCGAATTTGATAAGTTGGCTCCGTCTACGTGAATGGGACTTTATAAAGTTGTAAACATTGCTAATGTATACATATTAAGGTTGAAGAATACAGCTGTATCAGAAAGAGCCTTAGTATTATTTGACATTGTCTGTGGCCAGATATTAGTCTCAAGTTATCTTCTCGGTCTATAGACACTTTATAGATTGGTCGTGGCCGTCAGGCAGTGTGACGATGAGTGAACATTTTCACCACTCGCCGTTATATTTCGCGGACTATCGTCTGCTTGGAGAATTCGTACGGTGGTAGATTGATTGTTTTATTTGATCAGTCCATCTCATAGACGCTATGCCGCGTTCAAATCCATGTCTATGTCTTTGTATTATTGGATGCAACTTGGAGAATAGGATTGACCTATGAGCTGAGTTGAACATCAGATGACGTAACAATTATATTATTTAATTGATCATAATATCATGTGGGGTTTGGTCAACAGTATTAAATGTACGTGTATAAAAAAAAACAACTTATTAAACAAAATAATATTGCTTTATGCATTCAAAATACAAAACAATGTTGTAACACAACGAATAAACTTATTTATATAATAAACTAACATCACAATATAAACAACGCGATTTCGTAGTGCATAGAAGCATTTAAAGGACTTAAACTATGTAAGATCTAGGTATCTGGAATTGCTAGATAACGTCTTGTGCAATCTGAATAGAATAAAAATGATAATAAAGACAAGTGTTTTTTTTTTCAATTGCATTAACGGATTCATATTGTTAACGATAATCGCGATGATGCCGCATTTTCATAATTAGAATGCGAGACCGATTTGACTTACAGCCTTTGTGTCTCTCCTAGGCAAATGTCTCAACGCATATGCGAGAGCTAAGATACAACACGCTTAATGCATACAGGTAACGATAAAAATCGATGATTAGGTTGACCAGCGTATTGAAACACCCAAGCGCCTATTAAAATTGGCTCTTCATGGTGACCAGTGCAGAATCTATTGCGCTCGACTTTTATTTACTTCACATATACGAGTACATAGCTCGCAGTATACAACTCCGTCGGACACGTTTCTAAGTAATGCTTTTATGTATAAATTTGTTTTCAATATCATATTCTGAATACAAGAGCCCATCTACGTTGTAACTGTTGATTTCTGTACCTACACATAACAGTTATCACATCCAGTTTCGATGTAAATATTGAAACGTTTCACTCAGGATAGGTATACACTAAAAATTATATAATATACGAATTAAGTAAGTATCCACGAGTAGGTAATTATGGAGTAGTTGAAACTACAATTGCACATACTGAAATTAAGAGTTTTCTTTAGGTCATTGTTTGTGTTGTAATCTTTTAGTAAGTACGACTTTGAAAGGTTAACTGTGCATTAACATTTTGTTCCTATACTATTTCGTAAGGTTCAAATAAAGAATAAATAAAGAAAGCTACTCTTAAAATATTAAAACCTCAAGTGACTATAGGCAGACATCCATATTGGCGGGAAATCTACTTTAAACTTGTATATTCTGTGCTTAAATTTAATATTCTAAAGTAGTCTACTATTAACACTATGTGGTCTATAATCTAATATGAAATAAAATATTGAGTGAGTTGAACAAACAGCCAGATAATAGAGATAGCTATAGATCAGATCAACATTCGATTGTAGACAACATTAAAAGTTATAACTTAGGTTACTGAACATAAAAAGTATATTTACTTATGCAAATTAAATTATTATATACATAAATTTAGTAACTACAATTCTTAAATTTTTAAACTATGTTTATTATGAATAATGATTTTTCATGTACCTATTAACTCACAGCACCGACTTTCACAAAACGCTCTATTTCACAATGAATCAAATTATTTCATTACCTACGTTGCTATTTTTGTTTATTTGTATTATATGCATTCTCTAAAGCATCTAAGTATCTTCAACAACACAAATTAATGAGATCTTGTTTTATGTATACACTTATCAATAAATTAATTTGTTTAAATGAATATTGTGGTAGCTACATCATAATATTACAAGATCAAATTTGAAATTACTTAACGGGATGTTTTTTCTATGAAGCCTGTTTTGCTATAGTAGCCTAAAATCAATACTTTTACTTATCATGACTTCTGGAGACTCATGACTTGTATATTACCTGAGTCTATAACATCTTGGACCCGTGAAGATGGATACATATCTCATGGTCATAATAAGATACAGTTAATATTATTCACCAAGTTATAACCAATGAATTAAAAATTAAGGTTTAAAAATTACATTAACAATTCAGATTTAGGTATAAACATAACGTAAAACTGCAAACAAAAGTCAGTGTTACCAGCATGACCTTTACAATATGGCACTACTTAATTGCCAAGTTATATTTGCCGTTTTTCATTTTCTCCCATTGTATGAATTTTATGCAAAAGAGCGGAAAGATTACATTCTTTAGTAATCACCGCTTTTGTTTGTATTCAAAATATGCAATGTGGAAAATTTGTGAAAGAGGAAAGGTTCCATTTCCATAAATAAAAGAACAACGTAGTATTTAGATCAACTTTGGAATAATAAACCTTTGCGAATAAAACTCCAATTTCAGAAGATTAACTGTGGCGCAGACAAACTGGTTCCAAATTTTTCAAGATGAAAATAGCAGGCACGACGTAAAAAGTTCGTAATAGATACAATGGTAACATTTAGAAGCTCAAGATTGGCGGGAAATATACATTTAGACAAATCTTTTAAAAGAATCACAACAGATATAATTTATTATTATATTCTTCCTTAACAAATTATACTTAAAATATATCTTTTCATATATTTATAATACATTTATAGCACGCCTTGAAATTAAATAAGTTAACGAAAGATAAAGTTTCGTGGATGTAACAACGTTTTTAAGTACGAACGAATACGATCCAGTACCAGCTGTCCAATGTGCGGTTAAAAAGGAAGCGAAGTGTACTCTAGCGACGTGCTCATCATGTGGAAGGAGCCCGTCAGTGTGACTGAAGTCAGTAACGTGACTATGTCGTTCATAGCCGCGGCGTAGCTCGCCGCATGGATATGATAAGAGGGATGACAAGAGGTTAAAGTGCATAATTGAAAAAGGTAGGTACTATCTTGATTAGCATTAAGATCTTATTTTTGAGCCAATCTTATGCTGTTCTGGGTTAGAGCTCCATGTCTCTGTATATGCGATTGGTGACATTTAGATTCTTTATTTGATGTTCCAAAGCATGCCATAAGATTATTTGGGTTAAAGTAACAAAAAAAATATATAATTAATAAAAATACTAATAGTACCAATGGACGGCAGCAAGCTTGGCGATGGCCTAAGCTAAGTTTCGTAAGCTTTGGATAATTTGTTTAAAATATTAATTCTTTATTACAAGGAATATTAAAGACTTGTATTAGATTTACAACAACTTCATATTTTTAAATATAATTATAATTATGAATTTTAATATGCATTATAAAGATCATTAATAAATAAATTGTATTAGGTATATTTCAGTTTAAGTTAAATAGCTATTATACATCTTAATGATTGGGCATAATCAACAATTTATACACTTTAATTTACATATTTTGTATGTAGGTACTTTGTGACGTAATTATTTCGCTATAACAATTTATTTCAAAAATGCATAACATGAGTACGTAACAACATGTTCACTGCGAAAAGCACGGAGAACGTTATATAGACCAAATGTTATTTTTCATTACATAATTATATATAAGTATATAATTACTGTTTAAATGTACCATAGTGGTGTTAGAATTTTTTATTTCACTGTACTTATTCCTGAGGCTGTGATCTAATTTTTTTTTACAATCATTCTCTCCGTATTTATAATTGACATACACACATATAGGCCGTATAATGTTCATTTCTTGAATTTTGCTCTAAAACGGAACACATTTAAGTACCGGAAAGCAAACTGTGTTATTGCCTATGATAATATGGATGTACTTATAAAAAAAGAAATTAATTCATTATTTTAAATATAGAACAGAATTCTTTTTACTTTTGCAAAATATATTACTATGAACGCACCCGTTTTAGAGGCAAAATCTTCAATTAATACGTCGCGCATAAACATGGTAAACAGATCTACAGCAGCATGGATGAGATGGGGTTGTAACGCATTATTTTCGATAATAAAATCCACAGTAGTGATGTAGTAGTGACCAGAACAACCCCGCCCCAGCCCAGTTCCAGGGACCAGGATGTGGTGAATTCCCTGGCGGATAGCAGCGGCAGGGCGAGGTTCCGCGGACCTATGACGCCATCACAAGTGTCGTCGCCGTGGATTCCTCTAGACGAAACGCGCTGGACTCGCTTAAAATGTATTATCATTAGGGTGAACATCGCGAACAAACCTGTAATAAAATATAAGATTATAATCCTCACAAGCGCTTTGAAATCTTAAATGCAGATAGTAAAATGTTAATGCCTAAAGCACAATTGGGCACGTTGTTCTGCCTTGGTTGTACTCTATATGTAACTGTACTTATAAATACAACACATCGTGTATTTTTTCTTATTATAAATACAACACATCGTGTATTTTTTCTTATTATAAATACAACACATCGTGTATTTTTCTTATTATAAATACAACACATCATGTATTTTTTCTTATTATAAATACAACACATCGTGTATTTTTTCTTATTAGATTTGGAACATACTCGTACATATGTACATACGAGTGTACGTACGCTGTTTATGTTATTTGTATGTTTAATTTGTGGAAATTTTAAGATACATCTATATTGATACAATGCTTGAGGTAAACGTGCTGTATGACAACGGTGTGATTTTGTTGTCTTATTATTAATTATAGCGTTTTTTAACTTACGATATAATTAGCCAGACTAAACTATTATTTATATCCTATTCATATTGTGTAACATATCTACACATTTTAAAACTTAATACTCCCAGTACCTACAACGTATCATGCCTGGATTCCATTTAGTATGTAATTGTGTTTGTTTATAGAAAAGTCGGGACACTAAACCGGAAAGTTTTATGACCTTTTCAGAAACCGCCGTAAACTAAGGTAACCACTAGATTCATGTTTACCTGTTAATGACGGACATGTACCTCAGGAAGAAATTTATACTTAGTGCTATTACCCGACAATGTCTACATGCGCTTTCTATTTTCAATAATACAATAGAGACAATATTTCGAAAGTGATCGATATGAAAACATAAAATTTCTATCTATATAAATAAGAGGTCTGCCGATGTGTGCGCATAAAGCAAAAACCACTGAATAGATCGCTTATTAAAAAAATACAGTATCTTTATTTAATGTAAAGTAAAATGTAACCACAATTTTTCGGCTACTTTTAAGATTCCCAAAGTATATTTTTGCTTGCAATATTTTTTATGCTCTCTGCCTACCTCGTAAGGGACCTGGCGTGAGTATACGTATGTATGTAATGTATGTTTTCTTCTCTGTACATAAAATATACGAGTTTCGTATTGTTAAAACGCCAACAAAGTCGCGGGTAATAACTAGTTATTAAATAAACGAATACAGAAATGAAGTGTTCAAACCAAGTTTTCTTAGGCAGCAGCGAATATATTATATAACCTATGCATATGTCATGTCTGGCTTCGGCATTTCAATATTTTTATTTCATATCAACACTTAAGGCTTCCTGTACTTATATATTGCTCAATAAGTCGACTGTTTGGGTTCTGGGATTTTTTGTGAACTTATCTCATAAAGTTATTTACGTCCTACAACCCGAGAGAGGATTGAGAAACAGTTCTGACTGGAATCGAGAGTGGAGGAGTCAGAAACTGAATGATACACAGATTGAAAGATACACGGATAGAAAGATACACAGATTGTAAGATACACAGATTGTAAGATACACAGATTGAAAGATACACGGATTGAAAGATACACGAATTGAAAGATACAGAGACTGAAAGATACAGAGACTGAAAGGTGTAGAGACTGGAAGAGACAGAGACTGGAAGAGACAGAGACTGGAAGAGTCAGAGACTGGAAGAGTCAGATACTGGAAGAAATATGCGCTGAAATTGATGTAGTGTTACTCACCAGCCAAGAGGTACATGACGCCAGTAATAAGCACAGCACTTATCTGATGCTTGCAGACACCGAAGGTGCCGAGGAGCGCCGCACTGCCCAGAACTATGAGGCATACGAGCGCGCACGATATGGATAAATTCTGCATACCTAAATAGGGAAGCATATTTATTGTACATACCTACGTATAAGATTAGGCTAATATCGTTTTTGAGGCAGAAACAATTTACTACTGATCGCCTTTAAACTTTATTTTTATTGGTATTTTCTTTTCTTTCGACCCTTTTTTATTGTTCCACTTCTGGACACGGGTCTCCTCTCAGAATGAGAGGGTTAAGGCCATAGTCTGCCACGCTGGCCAAGTGCGGGTTGGCAAACTTCAC
>DWMI01000022.1:0-11725 GCA_018245055.1 Pyrrhopyge creona | reverse complement strand
GGTGCACCGTGTGCGAGCCCCGAGGCCGCGCTGCTGCTTCGTCTCCCTGCCGCGGGCCGCACGCTACTCGTAGCCGAGTGTCGGCGTGTCGTAAGGTTGTCGATGTATTATAACTGTCGCCCCGTATATCGCCAAATTATTAATATCGTTAGTGTTTTAGATATACGTATTTGTAATTTTAATTTAAATCTAAATTGACGTCGTGCACGTACGCCATACTTTGAATTCCTGATTCTACTTACGTAACGTTTATACTGTCGACTTGTCTCCTATACGAGGCGATTCGCAGATTTTCAACAACAAATTATCGCATTTCAAATGTAAATATTTTAGGTCAACAGGGTTTTTACAGTTCAGTTCGTGATTGTACCTACAATACATTTTTATTTCATTAATTCAATTCATATACAAATTTCAAAGAAATAATCATAATAATGTTTAGTAACAAGAACTGAGATTTGTAAACAGGTCGAAAAGAGATTCATGACGATCTACGATTCATGACGAATATGTTAATACAATATTGTCAGTATTACAACGTTCAGAATACATTTAAGTCTACTTCATATGCAATATTGAACGCGACTGTACTTCTAAACGACCGAACAAGTCTATAATGTACCTGGTCCTACTATACGCGACAAACTACGCTACAACGTTTTAATGTGAGATTCCATACTTAGGAGTGTAGGAGCTTCTGTGTGTATTGGATTCTAGGATGGGAAAAACTAATAAAAAAAATCGCTTGTACCCGCAATATTGCCTTATCTATCTAGGAAACGCTTAAGAAACTATAAGTGAGGAAATGTGTGCAATGTATACCTGTGGCGCTGTGTTGAGCGAACACAGCTACTGGGGCGAAGCACTAGAGTATACGTAATGTTCCTGAGTTCCCGCTCCCACACATCGACATGTATGATGGCAATAACTTCGTAGGCGATAAGTATTTTAAATGTATATCTTATATGTATCGTGATCCTTTCAGATGCAATAATTATTACAAATATTTCGTTGGTGTTAGCTAGTGGCTCGACGGAGTAGCGTTGAGTTCAGTGCAGTGGCAATTTTGGAATTATTAATTAAAATGAGGGATATTGTTTTTATTTTATTTTCTTTTCTAGAATCTTCTGAGAACGATGACGAAGAGTTATTTATTATATTGCACACTTGTAATGAAATCGCAAGATGTTTTGTATTAATTAGTTGTGGTTCTATAAGAGGGAGCCTCCGGCGACGCGACGAAGTCGCAGTCCTCGATTAAGTATAGTCTCGTTGACGGCAAAATGAATACATTGATGTTTAATCCGATGAATGTAAATTACATTATTAAATCTAACGACAGTGTAATTTTCACTTCAAACATATAATGTTTGTTTATTTTATTCGACATTATTCACAAACCGAAATTAATCCATCAATGGTTTTCTCAAACGTATTATATTTTTATTGCCAGTAACTATACCGTTGTACACATTTACAAGTACCGCTATTATACTGTAGTCCACAGGCCAGTCTTGATCCCTTTTGATGTCTTCTATTTTTATATGATAAAATAGAACGTTACTTTCTCTGTCCATTAGTACGCTTATAATTCGTAAATTATTAATTCTATTTTGATGTCGTGTTTTATATTAATTAAATTTTCTAGATGATTAGCATTTATTTTGAAAGGAAATTTAATTTTATCGTTCGTAAGCCACTGTTGCCGGCCGGCGCCGCCGCGGCCGAGAGACTACGTGGTACATCACTATGCTCTGTAGATTAAAAATGTACTTGTCTATACCGCATTCTCAATTTAAGTGTTCGATTCTTAGATTAATAGTTTTTGATTTCGTGTCGGAACAAACTAGCAAACTTAGGACTCCAGTGGTCGACGAATATATTTTACACACGTGCATTGTGGAAAGATAAACTGTTATTATAATATCGAAGGGCACTTATTTATACAATTGTTAATTTTTAGCTTTAAAGTGCAATACTTGGCGTTCCGGCCGCCACATTGTAACTCGTTACTCGGTAAAGTAGAGAATATTGTTTAATTTGTAATAATCATAATATGCAATTAAATAAAATAAATGATTCATTGTTGATCATGTTAAATGTTGTGAAATTGAAAATTTATGTATATAATTATTTAAATCGTTGTAAATAAATAGTTTATCTTAAATTTTACATAAACTTTAAGTTTTTAGTTATATGTACATTATGTGGATTGAATTTGACCATGAATCTGTTTCGATGATTTAATTCTCAATAAAATAACTAGACCAAAGACTAGAAACTTGTTTGTTATGTGATCGTGTATAAAAATTAGGCTCCAGTGTTGTTCAAAGAGCCATACCTACAGGATTTTGCTATGCTTCAGTAGCTTTCGCTCATACCCCACTAGAAATTTTCCTAGAGATGAAAGTTACTGATCTCTCTGATATTTAATGACTGCTATCTCTAATAAAACCTCATATCTTCAGATCGTCTTCCAAAATACAGTCGCAACCAAAAGTAGTAGGCACTTCTATTTATTATACCTGAACACTAAACTTGTGTGGTCATAAGTTTTTTATGGCTATGCTGTTGCTTCGAGAGTATGTTTACGTTAAAAAACATTATAACCCTTTTTTTAAGACATGCAGATGTGCAGTGACTCATTGATTCTTAAAATTAGATATTTTGCAAAGTTTAAATTTTAGTGTATTGTCAGAGTTTGAAGTGAATACACGTACTGTGCGCAAACATTACTATCTTATTCATAGATAATAACATTTTTATCGTCAATTATGTCTAAAATATCGGAACTTAAAGCAGAACAACAACTGAAAATTAATATTTCACATGAACAAGGCATGTCATAAATAAACTAGTGATGCGACTCGAGTAGGATTTTGTGACTCGAGTCACTCGAGTAAAAAGTTTCACAGGAGTTGCAAGTTTGCTATTCGAGTGATATTTTTTTATCAAATATGTACCTATGTATATTATAAAATAGTGTCATTGTCATGGATGGAGTAATATTGAATAAAATACATATAAGGGAGAGTTTTTACATATTATTCATTATTTAAGTACTCATCATAAGTAAAAAATGTCTTCCTAAGAAGAAAGAATAATTAAATTTCCATGTTTGGATGACTAAAATAACAAGCATGTTTTAATGTATTTCAATTATGCATTATCAATAATTATATTAGACTAGACTGTATCACACTTTTGATTTTATAGCTTACAATCAAATTTTCTTAAATAATAGTAAAAAAATAAGATATCAAAATCACAAGTTACTAATATAAAGAAAAAAAAACTAAATAAAATTACCTAAGTCTTTATTCAAAACGAAATATGCTCTAACAAAAATCAATACTAAGAATATACATACATTCATACATATCTCACGCCAGGTCCCTTACGGGGTAGGGAGAGAGCACGGAGTGCCAAATACTCGTATTACTATCGGACTGCGTGCCGTACTTACGGACCTGCCGTGCTTCTTCCACATTCATCATTCTCTTCATACATGCACGGTGGTTCCGGAGACTTCTAACTCCCCCATCAGTCAGAATTCGACCTATTTGGTCAAGATAAGTGAGTCTTGGCCTCCCTCGGCACCTTCGTCCATCGACATTCGCATTGTATATCCGTTTTGTCATTCTTTCATCAACCATTCTCTCCAAATGTCCGAACCATCGGAGCATGCCCTTTCTGTTTTTTAAAATATCACCTAACTATAAAGTGTATTTACACCTTTTATAGACTAATGGTCAATCAATAAATTTTCTTACTAAACTTAAAGTGCGGCGAACTACGACGAGCAAGTTTAAATATGTCAGTTTTGAATTTTACCGGCGGGGCTTAGATAAGTAAAATTTAGTAGCGACGTGACATCTAGTGGCAACGGAATCAACTCGATGCGCCGAGTTGACTCGGTAACTCGAGTGCATACATACTCGAGTAAGTTTTTTTTTCACTCGAGTACGAGTTTGACAAATTCACTCGAGTGACTCGAGTAACAACTGGCTCGAGTCGCATCACTAACTTGGATGCTCCCCTCGGGTTCGCGCAGGACGTGTTGGCAAAGTTCCCGAGGGTGCATCGGACATGCGCAGTCGGGACATGCACAGGCGATAGGTTCGGCACGTCTAACAACACTCGCCAATTCCTTCCATTGCAAACGAACACTTTCCTGTTCTTATTAGTGTTGTGTTTTTTTTATATTTAACGAATGTATCGGCCTCGATTCAAAAAAGGTAGGTAAATTTGCAATTCGCGACACGATGAGTTCAATTTTGAATTGGTAAAGAGAAAAACGCTAAGCTTATTTCCTCTGTGAATGGTTGTGATTGTTTTGTCACTGGCTACGCTTTTGGGAATAAATGAAGCGTTGTGAAGAGTGACCTGGTCGCTCGTCGAGGCAGACCGTTCCCTTGAAATGAGTTGAGGTAAATGTTTATTAATATTCAATTAAATAACGTAGGTGATTATGTAAATATTTATTTAGTTATCAACCAATCAGTATCCTTTTTATTTAATTTATTCGACATGAAGTAGTTGTGATTCTAACATATAATTATGTTTCAATTAGGTATTATTGTTAGGTATTAGGTAGGTGTATATTACAAAACAACCTAAATCTGTATGTGTTGTTTTAAAAATACCTAATAAACTTAAATTTGCCGGTGTTTCATTAAAATTCTGTAAGCATTGTTGTGTGCCTTGACCAGTTGTTTCATTCAAAACATATGTCAACATTCTCATCGATTGAACCTTATTACTTAGCACTAAAGACTATATTTATATTCCAGAAAACTCCGGTGTTAGTGGTATACACACCCAATGTTCGCCAAATTAGCAATGTGAAATCGCGTTGTTCTATTTTGAACCCTTTCCGCGTGTGCGTAGAATTGAGTTTTATTTAACGACTGTGTTAGTTATAGTTCAGTTCGGTTATAGTCATGTAGTCAGAATCCACACATATGGAACGGTCAAGGGCGGGCGGTTGTCGGCTGTGAACTGTGAGTGTTGAGGCGTAATGAAAACACGTTCAAAATAAATCATTATTACGAACTCATTCTAAAAAGCGTCTACGCCTTGGAACTTTTACTAAACGACCACATATATAGTAATGACAAGTTGTATCTCTCTCCATAGCTCGTTGAATTTACGTATAAAAAATCATTTACTAGCTAGTTTTCAGGATCAGTCACCTATGTTATTTAAAAAGAATGTACATAAGTATAGAAAGAAATTATTTGCTGTATGTACGAAAATATATGTTTTTTATAATATTTAATATGAACGCACGTATACGAAAACACTTGCTGGCTATTTTTAAAGCTTAGTCATTGGTCATCTATAATATTAAAAAAAATGGAGAGTGAACAATCTTCGGCGCCACCTTATGTTGTAAAAGCACGCCGTGAGCTAAGACTTGTCATAGTGACATCATCCACGCCCGAATTATCTTAAGATGACTTAACGACATCAATATTGTCGTAACGCTTCACGAAACAAATATGGGTTCTGAACATATTGCGAGAATTAAAACGTTTGTAAACTTAATATCACGCCTGTAATCCCCTAGGAGGCAGGGAGAGGAGTGTAGTACACTCCCACGTTTCACCAGTTAGGTTTATGTCCCATTATGGAATAGGTGGTGAGCCTATTGCCGTATCCAGACTCCGATCCACTACTGAAAAATCTAAATTACAAATATCTAATACCGGATCCAGGACTTGAACACAGGACTTGGTGTTTGTATTGAAATTCTTTAAAAGTTTTTAGCGATGTTAATTCGCTCATTTGACAGTCCCTTTGGTCCAATGGCCAGTGAACCTACTGAGCTAGGGGCCGTGGGTTCGATTCCCAAATCGATCGATAAATATTTTTTCGATGAGTAGATTTAGTAGTCTTTATTTCGTCTGGGTTATAGTTAAAAATATATTTAAGTACAGCATATGTAAATATTATATGTAGTTTATCAGCTGTTTAGTTATCAGAACACAAACTCTTTTCGAACTTACTTTGGGATCAGATGGCCATATTATGTGAAAATATCCCCAAAAGACTTTCAAATAGCTGTGGCTAAATTCTGAATAGCTAGGCTATTACTGCTTCTTTCTTGTATCATAAAATAAATACTTTACTTTTTTTATTACTTTTGTTTACAATTCATAAAAAAATAGGTCTCTGTATTTGCTTGATATGAATTTAGGTATTGGCCAAGGGCAAAGATTTATGTAAAATATAATTTAACTGCTAACCAGTTTAAAGACTAAACATTGTAATTAATTTTGTGTCAAGACAACATGAATTTATTACCTTTTCATAGTAAAATCATATTGTTTCCTAGTACCTACGTATAGGTAAATGTGTCGAGTGATTTTGCGATGCGTTAATTCTACATAGGTATGTTATACAGTACGTAACGATCTTTGCACGTGGTATTATGTGAAATGTGACTAATCTACGAAACGTTTATAGGCCTGTCATAATCCCGTTGAGATATGAAATTAAAATAGCGTTCGCAATAAGCAAACTGTATTGTACGTTTTGGTGTGTGATATCAATTTACCTAAATATACATATATATAAATATTTATGCTATCTCATCGGTAAGACTGTTATCCAAAAACAGAAAGAGCTGAGTTTTCGTTAACGTTATAATACGTCATTGCAATCATTTCCTTTCACCCTGCCAGCGCCGTTGTCCGATGCCATCGTGGCTATGGCAACGAGACGTCGCCGCTCAACGTGATATAAACATTCACCAGGATGGCGCAGACGTATCGATTGCCATTTTACGCGTGTCTCTGGACGTCTGTTTAAGCCACGATCAATACTGTGTATTAGCCCATGCAGCATTGTGTAATCTAAGTTTTAGCTAGTCGCTATGTTGTACTACATTAGGATCAATCAAAAACCCTCCCAATAAGGACGAAAACGCCCTGTAATTGTTTTGCGCTGCACGTCAAAATGTATTCCACGCGACGCGCATAGGGCTTATTCTCGGATCGATAGGCGTTCCAGACGCAGGCACGGGGGACGTCTGTATAATGGTTACGTATTCAAACTGGCGGACTACTATTTCCGAACGGAGTGCGCATGCGTAGTTCGCATTTAATGGGTCAGGGCCTCTCAGTGTGAACTGGAACCCGACCGAGGGTTATACTTAGAACACGCCATCGTTTAATGCGGTATAGATTTTCGCGTAAGCAAACGGACTTGCAATGCATAGCATCCCACCGGGCGACTTCGCTCGCTCTAGAAACAATACTCGACTAACCGGTCGCGAAGTAACCCGCATGGAAACATAGACAGGAGTGTTTGTTCCGCCGGTCGGGTGTGTGCAACAGTGGAAATTCCTACATTTTGTATCATATTGTTCTAAACGAAGGGGGACAGTGCTTGTTTTACGGTGAGTCATCTGCTATCTTGCCAGTGAGTTAGGAATATTTAGAATTTGCAAATGTATTAAAGTTTGAGATCGCGGATCGGTTTCGTAATTGTTTATAGACGTTCGGTTTGCCACGCCGCCGCGCCGGCCGGCATCACCTTTGGGTGGCGTATTGCGCAGCTCGCCCTCATTGCGCAATTCGTTTAGGCATTGACAATCGCCGAGTTGTCAAGACAGCAGACAAGGTCGCAAGACACGTCACGTAAAAACCATATAGATATGCCGGTGCGAAACGTAAACATCGTGCACTGAAAACTCTGATGATGTCATTAGCGTTGAATAAAATTAGCCACGCAGAGCGAAACTGTCGGTCGGTTCATTGAGCGACTGGCGGGCGAAGCAAGCGGAGCGCCGCGAGCCGCTGCCGACGAACGACAAGGTAGGGCTCGCTGCAGCGCTGCGACCTTGCGGCGTCACGCCGCGTCACGCCGTGCCGCGGATTATTTTCGTCGCGTTTTGGCAGCTAACGCTTCGCCTGCCGCGAGCCCCACTCTCCCTACCCCGTATATGTTGTCTGAAAGTGCTCCTTCTTTTCAGATTGCGACAGACTCTAGCGGCGAGGCTCGCTGAGATTGACGAAATCGTTTCCGAATTTGATCGCGTGTCGGAGAAAATTGACGAACTCCGGCAACAAATCGAAGTGTACATAGCTAAAGTTGGGACTTTCTACGTGTTCGGGGAGGACGACTCCGACGGAGTGCGCGAGTTATCTAAACAAGTTTCGGAATTAGTTCAGCGTACTAAGAAATTTACCGACGAGAGCAGAAGGCGATACGGCGGATCTGCGCCAGCAGACGTGGCGCAAGATTTGTCTGCTTTAGAATTATCTTCAGAAGCGCTAGCTGCAGTGATGGAAGAGAAGGAAAGGGAGTGGAAACGTGCGCGTACAGCGCGCTCTGAATACGCTGCTGATGTAGAAAACGTTCAAGAATGGATCCGCGCTGCGGAGTTGACGGCTAGGGAGCGGACTCTTCCTCCTGAACCGTACAGAGAACGACTGGTTGCTACAAGATCTGAAGTGCCAAACGTGGCAGATCGCTTGGAGCGACTGACGCGCAATGCTCGTGCAATTGTCGAAGGAAGTCGCGATGCTGGCGAGCGACAACTAATCCAATCCACTGTCACGGCACTCTCGGACCAGTTCGCGGCAGTTTGCAGCGAGCTTGAAGCCCGGCAAGCGGCTGTAGAAGATGCCTGCGATGCGGTAGCCAGATTCCTAGCTCTATTAGAAAAAGTCCTGCTATGGGTGGAGACACAGCGTGCGTTTTTAGCTCGGCCGTTACCGCTATCCGATTTACAAGAAGCGCAGCAAAAACAGACTGAATACGGGGTATGTTTACACAGGTTTGTAGTGACGTTAAAATGTATAGATACAACGACTGTTATATGTGTTTTCTTCTGTTTACAGAATGCACTAAAAAGTTGTAAGCAACAAGCGAAAAATTTAGCGGACATGGCTAAAGAGATAGAAGCGATAGAACGAGTCACAAGTCCAGGGGATTTACCTTCTAGATTAGAGGCGGCACAAAATGCGACAGTTGACGTCGAGAAGAAATTGGCTAAAACCGTTCGTAGCAGTTTCATTCTTTGTTATAATATAAACGTGGAATATATTCAGCGGTATTAATTTATAATAATTTAATTAATATAATTTTTTTCAGAATGGATTACTTCAAGAGCTTGCTGAGGAATGGGAGAGATGCGAAAAGAAATTAAAAGATGTCGGACATTGGCTAGAAGCGACAGCGAGAACAATAGAAGCGCCACAAAATGCAAAGAAACCTCTCAGGGACAGGCTAGCTCACAGAGAAAAATTAATTAACGATATATCAACACAAAAAACGAAAATCTCCTACGCAGTAGAGAAGCTCAACGTGAGTGTCTTGATACCTCGCGTGCGCATCGAAATTTACCTATTGCACCTTAACTTTGAGAACCCAATTGAGCAATATATCTCTAAGGCGGCAGTTTTCCTTATACGTGATAAAGTGTTATGAATGCAACAGGTACACTTCGGACCGGACGGCATAGCGGCGCAGTCGCGCTCGCCTGAGGGTGTCCAGCGAAGTGCGCACGAGTTGTGCAGCGCGTTGGATGCCCTCGCGACGCAGACAGGTGCACAAGCGGCGCAGCTGGCAGCGGCGTTGGCGCAGCTGGAGGCTTATTGTGCTGAGGTGACGCGGCTCCGCGCACAGCTGCTGGAAGCCGAGCAGAGCCTGCGCCACGCGGCGCAGCCTAATTACAGTCCGCGTGACCCAGAGCGCGCGCAGCGCCACCAGCAGGTGAGTGTCGCCCCACCGGCCGCTTTCACCCGCACCGACACTGATCGAGTAGGTGGCTAGCGAATATTCTAGTTTTGTTTATCTCCGGGTCGGCGAGCGCCCGCCCCCGACAGCATCGCCCGTACATATCACTGGCTCGGCATTCATCTTTATTTTTTTTTCTGTTGCCTCCTCCCGCCCCTCTCTACTAACTTATGAACCGATATCCTCCGTTAGGAATGTCGCGAAAGAGTTAAATTGCTGCAAAGCAAAATTCAGGCGCGGAACGAACGAATGAAGCTGCTCGTGCAGCGCGGCGGTCCCGATGCCGACCCTCTACGGGACGCATAAGCGACGCTCCTAGTTTTTAAGTCGTCGGTCGCCATCTTATTTCCGAATATCACCACTACGTATTATAATTTTTAATCGCTAAATAGTCACGTTCAAATAAACGATCAAGATCGCAGCCACCGTCTTTCCTTTCATGAACCTTAGCTTCCATCGCTCGCACGTCGCCCCGCGACTAGCGAACACCCTCGTAAATGATGAATGTCCGTACTTGCGTATCAGGAGGTCGCCCGGCGTATCGAAGAGTTGACGCACACCATCTTCGAGCTCGACCCATACGCGGTGCCGCCGGCCGAGGACGAGCCGGCCGCCACTCTGTCCATGCTCGTGAGCCAGGCGGCGGCGGCGCGCGCGCACCGCGCCCGTTCACCCGAGCGAAGGCCGCGCGCGCCGGCCGCCGCCCGCGCCGCGCTGGCCGCCCCAGCAGCTCCGAATGCCCGCGCGCGCAGCCCCGCTTGGGTGCTGGGCGGCACTACCTATGCCGAGATAGTCAAGGGCTGCGGCTCACGTTCCAGCTCAGTGGATTCACGACCGACCAGCACTCAGCGGCTCCCTATGCACAGATCGCAATGTGAGCCACTGGAACGTGAGGATTCGCCTCTCCCGCTGGAAGACATGCCCGATGGTGAAATTATTGTGCCCAGTGTTCGAATCGATGACGCGATAGAGCAGGGTAATGTGCCGGTGTTTAGTGAAACCGTGTACGGTGTTAGTGAAAGTGCCCCGTTACTTGGCCACGACATTTGTTATGACCCTGATCATCGGGCCGTATCCGAATATGACGCTTCGGCACCTACAGACTTTGAAAATGAAATGGACATTGACTCTATACGCGGGATTCCAGCAGAATATGAATCAGCATCCATTGAGCTCGCTTATTCGATAAATCCGGCCCCTATTACGCCAGAGGTGGAGTTACGAGAACCTGAAAGTCGGAATAGGTCTGTGAGCCCCACTACACGTGGTCGCTCACAAGAAATGTCTTACGCTGAAATACTAGCACTTGGCCTACGTAAGCAAGCTAGAATTCAAAATATCACACCGCTACCAAAACCACAAGTTGCACAAGTAGAAATGGTTAAGGAAATAGTGGTCGAAGTAGAGAAATCTGACCCCATTCAATACGAATCAAAAATCCACTCGAGAGAATCATCAATCTTTAAGTCAGAAAGAATCGACAGGCCAGAACGCCCGTCACAACGTAGCCGCTCTAGAGACATGCCAAGACAAAGGCGAGCGCCTGAAAAACGTCCTACACGACCACTCGAACTTCAAAATACAAAAAAAAAGAAAACGCCTAAGAGAGTTATTGAGGTTCAAGATTTTGAAGATATTGAGCCTGTTCAAACGGAAAACACTCCGATCGTTTTGCCCTCTGTGCGAGAAAATAAAAACTTTGAGGCAGCTAAAAAAATGCACCATAGTGCTTCAGTTATTGAGTCGGTACCTAGATCTATAACGGAAGAAGCAAACCCTGAACGCTCAATACCAAATGTTGAACAGAAGAAAAATAAAAAGAAACATAAAGTTAAAAAAGCCAAAGTAGAAAGTGAAGATGAAATAGAAAAGGCTCTCAAAGAAATAGAGGAATCGGATAAACAAAAGAAGAAGAAAACCAAGGACAATCGTGAGGACAATAAAGACAACATTGCAGATGTTACAGCAGTTGATA
>DWMI01000021.1:0-11727 GCA_018245055.1 Pyrrhopyge creona | reverse complement strand
GATGAATAGGATTTTCCTAGGCAAGCGTGTTCATCTTAGGACGCATCTGCGCGTACCATCACCTGGGATCATGTACAAACGCAAGCCTATCTTGTGATAAAAAAGGGCTATTTATTTCGGGAAAGCTAGGGAATCACGTTAACTCACCTCTCGTTTGTTTCATTATGTACATCGTTGAGTTTTCTCTGGCAATTATGTAGAATAAGTTTGTTCAACCTTCCCTTGGCCTCTGTTTTGATCTGCGACATTTTCATTAATGAATCTAATACAACTTTTCCCATTTATTTTGTCCCTCTATTTAAATTTCATTATGTGATTATTTTGAACAACGCTTGCAATTATTCGGTGTTCTGAACTATAATAATGAATTCATTATTTAGTGCTACAATTACAGCACGGTCAACTCGTGTAATTGATTCAGAAAATGTGTTTAAAAACCGTAAAATGCGTCTAAATACGTTCAGTTACCGTTACATCACCTGACATTACGCCTGTTATACCACAAAAGGTAGGCAGATAAATGTAATATACTCCCACGTTTCAACAGTTTCGTGTAGGTCCCATTATGGAATACGTGATGAGCCAATGCCATACAACGGGCACAAATCCTGAATCCCAGCCACCGAGCCTCAGCATCTGAATTTATCAAACAAATAGTATTATAATATTTCACATACTTAGTAGCTTATGTTTTTACTAGTTCTTGTACATACTGGACACTTGATGAATCCGGTGGATTTTATTAGGCTCACCCCAAATTCATGCGACGTATGACATAACAGGTGAAACGCGATAGTACTACACTGCTCTGCCTATCCCTTCGTGTATACGCAATACAGGCGTGATGTTATGTTAAACAAAAAGAAGCAAAGTTCAGTTTCGAAAGATTATAATATTATCTTCGCGGTAATATAACGTAATTAAAGTATACCCGTAGCTTGGAGCGGCGTAGCGCGCGTAGGCGTCAAAGTCGTAGACACTTCTCAGCCTTTGTCAAGGAGTTCCGGTGTTTAATATTTGTATCAATATATTTTAAATCGGCCTATTGTTACCTCAATAGTTTTAATTTTAAGGCTGCCTGTGTTCCTATTTGTTTTGAATTACTTTTATGTGATATAGATAAAAATAAGGGGTTTCTATGAGTCGATGATAGGGCCCGATGGCGTTCATTAGACGAGCCTTATGTCCAGTAGTGAACTAAAACAGGCCGATGATGATTATGATGATGATGATGATGATGATGGTGAATATAAAAAAATTTGAACACTTTGATGAAATATTGTTTTTTCAGAAAACTTTTGTCCTATCTTTGCCCAACCAATTGTCACTAACAGTGCCTCCTGCATATGGATGCAATATCCCTAAAAAGGTAAAGGGTCTGCTAGTCAGGTTTTGTTTCGGAAACGTCCGAATTTAACTTTCAAATCGCCGACGCAGCCTACAAACGGTGTTTTTATTCAAAATTGTTGGTAAAGGAAAACCGTTTTCTTCTGCCAAATCCGGGACAAAGGATTCCGGAATCAGGCGCCTGGAATGAGGTGATTAGGTAAACAACTATAACTGATTGGGCTGTACCCAACGTTACAAATAGGCCATAAAAGTTTTTGATGTTATTATATTATTTTTAATGAATATATTTTACGAATTTTTGTATGTATGTGTTTGTTGGTTTGCCTATGTATATGTGTAAGTGTATGTTCACGTATATACCATGTATGTATTTAATTAAATTTATATGTTTACATGCAGCCACACATACCGTCCTTCTTCCCGGGATAGCTGGCATAAGCGGTTCGAGCTCCCACACAACCCGCTCTCAACCCCGAAAGCCTCCTTTAGTCGCCTCTTACGACAGGCAGGAGATACCGTAGCTCGTATTCAGGTCATGAGCTACAGAGATATAACGAAACGGCCTACGGTCATCATCCAATCTGTTAATTGACCACTGTTTTACACGGGTCTCTTCACAATGAGAAGAGTTAAGGCCATAGTCTGCCTCGGTGGACTGAATACGGTCTGGTAGATGTGACATGTAATAGTGACTAGGATGTGCCGAGCTTTTTACGATGTTTTGTACACTGTTACAGTATGTAATACTTAACCCAAAAATGCGTATAATTTGTAAAGAAACAGGCGTGTAGTGAACCTGCCAGGGAAGGAACACGCACCCAACGGAATTGGAGACTGATTTCTCAACTAACTGGCTACCACAACTACATAAGTGTTTTTTTGTGTTATAGCTTATATTCTAAATACAGTTTAATTAATTAACAAGATGATGTTAATATACAGGATCAGGTTGATTTTTTTTCTAACTTAATTGTTGCGTATTAATGTTTTGGCTGTCTAATGAGATTTTTTTGTTTGCTGAAATAAAGTAATATCTGCACTGTTCTATTTTGTTCTGTTCTTTTCTATTCTGTACGTTAAATCGCAATGAATCAATTTTAATCATACTAGATTAAACCTACTAAATTAAATTTAAATCATACTAGATTAAAGATTTTTTTTTTTTTTAGATTAATCCTGGAATTTCGTTGCTATAAACAGTTAAGCTAATCGCTGTTTGCTTAACGTACCTTAAGTGGGATTATTGTGACGCGCTCGGCAAATTAAACCTTCGTCCATACCCCGTAATAAGGGGCGTGTGGACAAACACTTTACTGGTAGGAAGTTAAATTGGGATTCGATAAATTATATTTATAGCTCTCGGGACAACGTGAACAAAAAACATAGGCTGTAAGTGATAGTTTTTTTTAGTTACATATACCGTCACTGATGGCGCCACTTTCTTTGTTCTATTGTATTTTTCACTTTATTCTTGCGTTTGCATATGTAAATATAATAGCTTAAGTTGGCAATGCGTTATGTTGTACAAAAACAATGAGTGGTATTCAGCTAATGACCAGTCATTAGTGTTTTATTGGTATATAGAATTGCATGTATGTATGTACACCGGTAACAGTGTACGTACGTCTACGTCATGTTACGTATCGTATAAAAACGAAATAAAAATGCTAAATATAATTAAAAAGTTGTTTACACATACGTCAGGACACAAGTCGGTGGAGGACGCGAATTTGGCATAATGTAATTAACCGGCAGCTTTATGCGTAGGCCGAATTTTTAATGTGGCAAAGTTTCATTTAATTCGTAGCTTAATTCTGCACCGCGGCGCCTGTTTCACCGGCGTTGCCTGTAATTCTGCGTTTGGGATCAAGTCAGCTGTGACTGTGGTTTTTCACATTAATTAAAGCGTGCATTTAAATACGCTTAATACGGAAGTGGCGTTCAAACTAGCAATCATTTAAATGTTTTTATTAATTGCAAATAATTTTCATTATAATTAAATTAGTTGTGTATTAGTGGAAGAGGCACGGCAGGTGTGTAAGAATAGAGATATTTGGCACTCCGTGCTCTCTATCTACCTCATAAGGGACCTGGCGTGAAGATATGTTTGGATGTATAAAGCAAAAAAAAGTAACAACACGCCTGTAATCCCCGAAGAGGTAGGCAGAGGAGTGTAATACTACACTCCCACGTTTCACCAGTTACTTTTGAGGTCCCATTATGGAGTAGGTGGTGAGCCTATTGCCATATATCGGGCACTAATCAATATCAATACATTATTTTACATTATTTCGACAGAATTCACAGTATACACAAATAAAATTATTACAAAGTATACGTAACTTTTCCTTTCCTTGTTGATGGATGACCGGGAGAATTATATTCTATAAAACAACATTATGATGTGAATAAGTGCAATGGTGTTGTGCTAAAAATTATTAATGTAGATAACTAGGCAACATAATTGTATCCGAGTCGATGAATGTGCACTCCGCGTGAAATATGCAGCTCTGCTCGGTTTATCATTTCGCCAGTTATCGTGTTAGCTTGACGGATTTATGTATGAGCTGAGCTACAGTTTGGTACTTTTGCATTCACAGGCCGTTGGTTTTAGAAAACGAAAAAAGTGTATATATATTTATAATATTTATAGACATATTTATAAATATGATTTAATATGGATACCATGTGTCATAATTTAATGTGGTTTCCATGTGATAATTAAGTCGGACCCTTAATTATCACATAAGTTACTATGCCAAACCCTATCTTACCGTTGTACTATAGAAAAAATGTTTGTATGTAATTTTAGATAACTGAAACAGATTTCTAGCATTATATACCTACTTAGCCAAATTTAAAAAAAAAAGAACGGACCAACACTATTTCCAGGAATGCTATTCGGAAGCTAAGACTATTCGAAAATTAAAATATTGCGTTAGGTAATTTTTATTTACAAAAACCATAGACAATTTAAACACTGCCATTATTAAACTGCAAGCTTTAATAATGTTGCTATTATACGCTGTATACTCACTTCGAGACAATCGTGAGCAATTGACAGTACGTGGGCCGATTTTCTCGTCTGCACGGTGCCAATTACGAACTGATGAAATTCTGAATTAATATGAGATTGATTGAGCTTGTCTACATCTGAATTTATGATTTAATGAATTCTCAATTACGACGGAGACAGATAATTCTTACGTAACAATAAATAAATTGTGCGCAAGTTATACGCGTTTTAACTCAAAACATCATGGCTGTAAATTAACGCACTTAGACAGCGTGGCGTGACTCTGGCCTTGACACGGTCTGAGAGGAAACATATAACCAACAGTAGGAAGATAAAAGGGTTGATGATGATGATAATATATGTATATGTAACTAATATTAGAGTCAGCCACCTAGCAAAGTTTTTTTATACTGGTTATGTATATGCATGATTTAAATTAAATTACTCAAATATGTATTATTGAAAATGTAGGGAAGTTGTGAGGTTATAGACAAATAAGCCCTCGTCTCAATAAATGTCCAAGTACAAAAACTGGATATAGGTACCTACATACCTAAATAAAGTCGAAGCGAAGGAGAGAATCGCGAAGGTCACCGGGAGGTCGCCAGTAAACGTTCCACCGCTTCACAGCATCTGGCTCATAATTTAATTAAAAAATTCACAGAAAACGAGCTTCGGCGGGTCGCAATCTTCCAAATTGCGCCTCCACACCGGCAGCCTAATTCCTTTAAATATTATTCTTGGCTCTTTTATCGTATATTTTGAAATTAACCCGGCACGAATAATGACTGTAATATGCGCGGTTTTGATTAACTCCCCAAAACCAATACTTAAACGTTATCAAGGTGGTGTTATCGATGAAGCGTACCACGACAGTTCGTATCATCAGCTGTTTAGTTGGAGAACGGCGAGGCACATCCCATTCTGTGTCCTCATAATGAATTTCGTATTTCATCTATTTTATGCAAGTTGATCGATTGTTAATTTACCTTGTTCAATTATTTATATTGTTACTTAATTATATTCTGTTCAATTTTATAGTTGGCCTTGATTCAGAATTAGACCTTGTTACAATGTAAAACAATGTTTTTACTTGACTCATTTAGCACCAAGTCGTTAATTAACCATGAATGTTGAAGGTCATATGCATATTTAGCGGGAAAATAAACTGACCTAGAAGCTAATTAAGCGTGGTCACTTTTGTATATTTGTATCATTATCTTATTACAAAATTAGTGAAGGCCAGCTTCGAAAATAATTTCCGCCGCCTTAAAAACACTTACTTAATAAGCCCGTCAATATCAGCTGATTGCTGTACTTACAGCGCATTACGTTCCCGCCATTTTTTAGCGGCGCCATTTCCCGCGCACTTGTCTCTGGGTAATAGTAATTTGAGCGATTATGTCTGGCAACACTTTATGCCGCATTTGCATAATAAAATTACCAGTGGCCGACAGTATCATCGCGAGATTGCAAAAAGTATGAGCGCTGCACCATCGTTGGGATCGTTTATGGTATTAAAAGCAGAAGCCATTTGAGGTTGATAATAAATCGAACATCCTTCGAACCCGACCGCTCATATACAAGCTAAGATAAGTGGTGCTCACGTTACTCACAAGAAATATAGTCTATGAAATGAGTTTTAGCCATAACAAAAAATGCCTTTATAAGGTTTGGCATCGTACGCCTTTTTCATCTACAAAATATGTTTAAATTTTTATAGAAAGTGGTTGATTTTTAAAATAGCCGTTTCATTATCTATTAACAACGGGTTTTATAGAAGTAATAACAGTCTCATAACTATGTGATCTCAGATAACACTGGTCACCGAAACTATAAGCAGATGGGTTACACGATGACTAAGTTGGAAGGCCTCCTGCCGTAGTAGAAAGCCTTCTCCTCCGCTCTGGAAGAAGCTGGTACTGGAATATAAAAACCACCACTGCTAAAGCGATAGAACTGTATGCGGCAGTGGTCTATACGATGTTCACTTAATTTTTTCCCACCTAGAAAATGACGTATAGTTACTATGATATATATAATAAGATATTGTAAATAATTATAGCTAAATCTATAATAACCTTATTATACTTGCAGTTACAGTAATTGCAATGCAACGATACAACTATCTAGCATTTATTAAATCTTTATACAGAAATACTGAACAAAATAATTAAAGCAGCGAATGTTCCACACCATCAACACACCTAATAAACTTATTCACGCCCCTCCCATTTGTTTCAAAACGCAAGATGGTCGCGTGATGTAATTTTGAAAATATGCAAAACGTATCCCGCTAACGCGATGTTATTACACAGTTTAGTGCCAGAACCACTTAGTTCCATTTGCTTATGAATGCTAGAACTTAATTTAAGCTTCGCAAAGTGGTCATTTACAACTGTTTCGAAACCAGAAAGTAATATGTGTCCGTTAGGACTATGCAACAAATTGAGTAGGCAGGCATTTACGTGCGAGCTGGCGGGCGCGCGGATGGTAACACTAAAACTTCATATACATAGTGTCTAAATTATATTTGTTATAAATTTAGATTATTGTTATTTCTATAAAAACAGGTAAATCAGCTAACACTCAAACTCATACTCAACATTACCACCATAAACTCTGTTGATGACCGACGTCTTCCCCCATAACCAACATCCGGGCTGGCGTTACACACGGGGGCTGACGGCCGGCTCATGATGTTGCGGCGGATGACGTGAGTGTCACGTCACCATCCTGTGTGCGGGGACATATATGACACGTCCCCATATGTTGGGCCTGCGTAGGCGGGCGCCGCTGGCTGGGTCTACAGAGGTAGTTTGAAATTCCTGTGTCCCAGCCATCCAAGGCGGTAGAAGGCACACCGTGGGGTTTCCGCCGGTTAGAGTCCGGCATAACCATCTGCGTCTCCCCGTGGCGCAGTGGTATCCATGACGGATTTTCCCACGTAAAAAAAAATATATCGCATTTTTTATCTGTTACATTATACCATTTTAAACTGACAGCACTTTGAAATTTACAGCGAAACTACCGACAGGTTTTCACAACGTCATGTCAGGGAGCGTTTGTTGAATTTGCCTCTGACAACTGGTAATGGAATAAAACTGGTAACTAGGCGGTAGGATCATGTATAAATTTCGCCCGGGGCGTCGCCATCGATGCTCGTGGGTGGGTACACCTGTTCCTACCGTGGGGCAAATATTTGTTATTAAAATAATTCGTGTTTCAGTTTGAATGTTATTATTGTTCATGTGTAGTTTAGAGACGAATATGGTAGTCTATGTTAGCGATTAAATAATCTGTACTGATACTTGCATAATGTATGTATACATTAAATATTTTATAAAGTAGTGCAAAGGGATCACTATTTTAAAATTTAGTGCAAGTATTCTTTGTACTCGTACTAGCGCCAGTAGGAATGTGATATTTAATATACTTAAAACTTTTATATAACATGTAGTAAAAATGTCGTTTAATGCATCAAAACGAATAAAACATTCATTGTTTACGTTCACATGGACA
The DNA here is from genome assembly GCA_018245055.1 of Pyrrhopyge creona. NCBI lineage: Eukaryota > Metazoa > Arthropoda > Insecta > Lepidoptera > Hesperiidae > Pyrrhopyge > Pyrrhopyge creona. The sequence goes on along the minus strand of DWMI01000021.1, from coordinate 3,839 downwards.
ATATTAATCTGTAGCAAGTGCAAATGCTACTTAATGTAACTTACAACTTAACTAGAATTGTGCTTGAATTTTTCACCTGAATCTTGGAAATTTACTCTTCACTTAACTAGCGTATTTTTAGTCATTACCTTCACATGTATTATTTAGGTGTTAAAAGATCTCTTATATTATAAAACTGAAAAATTATTAGAGACAAATAGCGTCTTGTATAAAAGACCGTTGACATATACTGGCATAGTATGTTTGTGTTGATTATACATAGTTCACCATACAAGTTGGTCGAATAGAACCCTTATATTACTATGAAGTTTAAATTTACATAGATCTCTAAACTAGCGGAAATTATACAACTGATAATAAACACAAATCATGATTATTTGAACTTGATTGGCATTCATAAATTTAAATAGCTCTATACCCATACTGGCAATAAAACACAAAAACCTGATAATACTCCCCTCCAAATTTAAAATTTGGAATAGGGAACGATTTCAAAACAATATTAATGTTATCATTGTTTTCCGAGTGAAATATTCGATGGTAAAAAAAGCTGAAATTTACGCCCAACAGAGAAATGAACATCGAAACAAAATACTAAGGAATAACGTCGCATAAACTATACGAGAGACTTATGACCTTTCATAAACATCCAGATCCACTATTCCTACCTTAATCTTATTATTTATCGCTTAGTCCGAAGCGTTGCTGGCAATTAAACGCATCCACTGCCGCCGTGTATCATACACAGTAATCCGAGGGACAGAATGATAATAACAAAAAACAATAAAAATAACGAATTACCCCGCGAACTGGGCTCGGATCGGGAGGAGACGATGGAATAGTGAAATACACAGAGATACTGTTACTTGTAAATTGTATCGTGCGTAAATATAGAAAAATAAAAGTTTTATACAAAATTTCCGATTATTAAATTCTTGTGAAACTTATTTCATATTAAGCATTTAATAAGTACGAAAATTGTATATATTCATTTACATGGTCATTACTAAAAAGCTACGAAATTGTGTTTCTTTTTATACATTTAATTAACGACTGGGTATAAGCATTTTATTCTCAATTAAATCCTACTAAAATCTTGGTTATGTAACCACTTCTTCAAGGTTACTTTTAAGGTCATGAACATACTAAACTTTTCAAAAGTAATGAAAAATAAGCTGCTCATATTATTTAAATTGACGGTAAATACATTTAAGCATTGTTTAACGATTTGTTTTATCAATTTCAACGCGACGCGACGCCTAATGACATTTTCACAGCAACGAAATTTAACACAAACACGGACTCTACGCCACCCGTGTTCTCATTCCAAATCCACGTTCTGTTTACGCTCATTCTTAATATGGGGCAAAACTGTTGGAAGAACAACAGTTTTTGTTGTATATTTTATGTTGTGTGACGCTATAACTCAGGGTGGGTGACACGACACCCTGAGCTCCCGTGATATACTCTGGTACTCGTACACTTCTTATTTATAACGGGGCAGTTATTTTTATTTATGCCCATGTTTTATTGGTTTATTGTGTTACGGATTGTTGGCCCGTTTTCGGTTTTCTTTAAGTGCCCGAAAGATATGATGGCGTACATCCGTTGTAATTCATAGAGGCCGGAACGGGCCATTTTCCTGTCGATGAGATATGGAAAAATGAAGCTGGCTCGTAATTGCTCGTATGAAACGCGAGTTATATATGGATATATTTTATTAATTGTACAATAACATCGTTTTGCGTAACATTCTTGCTTCTATTTTGATATTTAACATGTATTTTATTATGTCTAGTCTAGTCTCTTATTGTCTATTATGGCGTAGGAAAGGCTTACGTTTACATTATAGTAGACAACGTGGTTCGGTGTCAAATGGTGATCGCTGCTGCCAGAGCCTATGGTTCTGCATTTGTTCATAGATTTAGGTGCCCCGGTGCCACCACTAACTCAGTCGCACGCTGGTCATGAGACTAAGGTTGCAGAAAGTATGGGCACGTGTTCAGCGTCTTCAAGGGCTCAATGTGTGATTGGTATTGCGGACGCGGAGATGACTGCGGCGGAACTAATTGCAGACGTTATTTGTTCCATAAATAGTTTGGTAAGATCTAACCGTTATTTCTATATTTCTATCAATCAGAATTATGTATGTGACTGCGTAGTGAATTATGCCCGGTATATGGCAATAAGCTACCACCTATTCCATAATGGGATGTATACGTTACTGGTGAAACGTGGGAGTGCAGTACTACACTCCTATGCCTACCTCTTCGGGGATTACAGGCGTGATGTTACGTTCGTTGTTGTTGTTATTTTATTATGTAAATTTACTTCCATGTCCTATTTCTATTCTTCGCAAAATCACTAAACATTCAGGCAGACGATGACATAATTCCCATAATTGCCAATTCGCAATATCAGTGAAATTATCAATATAATGGCAACTTTAAACGAATATACACTTGTGGTCTTATAATAAATACTGCATTTTATAAGTAGCGTGGCGGTCAAAAAGTTATAGGTAATTACTATAACTAACTTACTAACTAATAACTGTGATTATTACTATTACCACAGTTTTCTTATTATCATAAGAAAACTTTTTAAAATACATGTCATTTTTCTTGTACTTTAGCTCATTTTGTTACTAAAGGTTTTTTCGCGACTTTCCAACGGTTGCAGCGAAATCGCTGCGGAGTCATCGTATTTTTAAAAATAATAATACTAATTTAATTATGTATTTTAACGCTTACGAAACGTTTGATAAGTAAGATATTTAATTATTCGTGAAACCGAAACCGAAACGGGACGCTTACAAAAACAATTTCAATGCACCGCACTGAAAACTTCCTGAAATTATCAGCGCGCGAGCCCGCTAGTATTGATTGCTATTATTCCATGTCATTAAATCAGAACGGGGACAATTCGCGCCCTCTCATTATGGCCGCCATTATCATAGCGCGCGGATATAATCAGGCGTCCAGCGTTGTTTTAATTTCTGATTTATGAATCTCTGTGCGATAGTTTTTGATGCGATCTCATTCTAGTTTTATGGCTTAGTTCCTGATAATGTTGCGAGATACCGAGTTATTGGTATCACATAAAATACATAGTTAGGTAATTTACGTCTATTACATTTATTCTGTTATTGAAATATTGCTCGTGGAATTGATGAAGAGTATAGGTTTATCGTTCAGTCTTTGTGTAATAAGAAGAATCATTAAGAATCAATTATATTTAATTATAGGCACTTGTGTGTGTTCTTTTAATCAACACGTCATGTCTACCGAAATTGGAAACATTCATTTATACATATTTATATTCATATGTATAACACAGTGTGCAACATCTGATAATTTGGAATTCAATGACTCGTAGCCATCATTATCATTGTCGCTATAAATTCTTTTGTCGTTCAACTATTGGATATTTCAGCAATGCCATGAGAAGCGATAGTGCTTCCATCTAGGTTCTAGGTGATAGTGTCGTCAACTAGGCTACGGAGCTGTCATACGTCGAATAACAATGTTATCCCACTACCCACATTAAAGTACGCGCAACTGAGCTTATTAGTTGTATATGAACCAAGCGTCACATGATGCGAGATTTCATTCGCATGCACAATGTCGTATAAATACTAGATACGGGTCTTTTCTCAGCATAAGAAGGGTTAAGACCAACATGCTTTTATAGCCAAGTACAGATTGGTAAATTTCACACGCCTTAAAGTATATTATGGATAATTTTAAATAGCTTTGTTTCCTCAGTATATTCCCCCTCGCTGTTACTTTTAGTTATATGTAATCTTAATAGCACACATAAATGTATATTCAGAGCTT
>DWMI01000020.1:0-11791 GCA_018245055.1 Pyrrhopyge creona | reverse complement strand
AAAAGACAACGTTTACAAGATCACCGCCGCTGTCATGCACATGGGTGGTATGAAATTCAAGCAGAGGGGTCGCGAGGAACAGGCTGAAGCCGACGGCACAGAGGCAAGTATAAATTTCGAAAATGCTTTGCAAATTTTAAAGATGAAATTTTAGTAACATTTCTGACACCATCATCTTATATTTCAGGAGGGTGAGAGAGTCGCCAAGCTGCTCGGTGTCGACTGCGCGGATCTGTACAAGAACTTGTTGAAGCCCCGCATCAAGGTCGGAAACGAATTCGTGACCCAGGGTCGTAACAAGGACCAGGTCAGCAACTCCGTGGGTGCTCTCTGCAAGGGCATGTTCGATCGTCTCTTTAAGTGGCTTGTCAAGAAATGTAACGAGACTCTTGATACCAAGCAGAAGAGGCAGCACTTCATTGGTGTACTGGATATTGCTGGTTTCGAAATCTTCGACGTGAGTATCTATGACCAAACATAGGCCAGTAAAAAAGAATTTATTGTCATAGAATATTTATTACTTGAGTAGTCCTTGAAGTGATAATATTGAAGTTTGTAGACAAAAGAAAGTACAGGGTAATATATAAAAAATATCAATATAATATATAAAAAAATAACAATATAATATCTCAGTTAATTAAATTGACAGAAAATTTATTAAAATTCATTATCTTGACATAATATAAGATTATTGTATTAAAATATTAATTTGTTCAACCACTTTCATTACCAGCCTGATATAAAAAATGAATGTTTCTTTTAGAAATAAATTTATCATCAAGCAGAAACTCAATTATATTTGCATATTTTAACCAAATTTCATGTATTATGACTGATATTTTATTTTAGCATAAGCTAACGATAAGTATTATAAGGGTAATGTATGTTATGGTAGTATGTAGTACAATATGCGCAATTGTATTTACATCATTTGATTTATATTAATGCAACTCTGATTTCTTAGTTCAATGGTTTCGAACAACTTTGCATTAACTTCACAAACGAAAAACTCCAACAATTCTTCAATCACCACATGTTTGTGTTGGAACAAGAAGAGTACACCAAAGAAGGAATTCACTGGGAATTCATTGACTTTGGAATGGACTTACTGGCGTGCATTGATCTTATTGAAAAGGTACACTGAGTGTACACGGTGCTGCGGCAGATTTGGTTTTTGTTAATGTTTTGTGTTCCGATACGTCCCTACTTACTAATCTGTGTAGACCGCTTGTTATAGTATCCATCCATTACATGTGGTTTGTTGTTTATAAAAGTTCAACGGTTTTGAGCAACTCTGCATTAACTTCACGAATGAGAAGCTCCAGCAGTTCTTTAACCACCACATGTTCGTACTCGAACAAGAGGAGTACAAGAAGGAGGGCATCAACTGGGCTTTCATCGATTTCGGAATGGACTTGCTGGCTTGTATTGATCTGATCGAGAAGGTAATAGTCCACCGAGTGGTCAAAATACACCGGCGCTTGACACCTGCAGACGGATTATCGTTCAGCGCAACCAAATCTATGGGGATAGATTCGGCTCCAAAACTAGTCTCATCGTTAGGCTTAGATAGGTTGTTAAAACTACAGAATGAAATCTGTAACCTATCTATTACCAGTCACCCTTAACCTTCCACATTAATTATCTCCCTGCAGTTCAACGGTTTTGAACAACTCTGCATTAATTTCACCAACGAGAAACTGCAACAGTTCTTTAACCATCACATGTTCGTACTGGAACAAGAAGAATACCAGCGCGAAGGCATCGAGTGGACTTTCATTGACTTTGGCATGGATCTCCAAAATTGCATTGACCTTATAGAAAAGGTAGATGGCGGCAACGCAGCTGTGAACGCTTGCATCTCGCCATGATCCTCGAGTGAAACTGACTAAATTGAACCATTTTGAATAAGCATTTGAAATTTGAAAGGTTTCACTCGAGGAACTTGTCAATGCTAAATGCGTGATTTGAGTGTTATATATCTGTGTGTCTTTCTGTATCTGCAAATCTAAACACTGCACAAGTTCAACTCACACGAGACATTCACGCACGTACACATCACAAAACATAAGTTTTTTTTATGTTTAACACATTACTTCGGTTATCTTTTCCATGTTCCCGCGGTCCAGGTGAACGGGTTTAATCAGCTCTGTGTTAACTTTACCAATGAAAAGTTACAGCAGTATTTTAATCATTTTATGTTCGTCCTCGAGCAAGAAGAGTACGAAAGAGAAGGGATCCAATGGACCTTTATAGATTTCGGTATGGATCTCCAACCGACAATAAATTTAATAGAAAAGGTATTAGAGTCATATCGTATGTAGCTTGAGGCTATAGGGTCGCGTATAAAAGAAGCTTCAGGCTAAAAATATAAAGACAAACCCTGCAAATGCAAACGTAAATATTACTGGCTGTACATCCCTCCTTAGTGATATCACATTAAGAAAATAGCTTAAATCGCACTCGCCAAAATAATTGACGAATCAAAAGCTATTGCATAGGCTGTATCTGATAGCTATTCGTAATGCACAATCCTGCCAATCAGAACAAACATAAATTCACCACCGCTATACGCCACACTTGCAACTGTAGTTAGGTCAAATATTATATTTGCGCGATATCTGCCCACATAACGTTTCCTTAATATCGTGGTTTTGCCAATCGCTTAATATTCTGAGAAAAAACACTTATTGTGAGCATATTAAATACGCTTTACTGCCACTTATTTAAACATGCAAAAATAATCATGTATACGACACTACACACTATTTCATCCTTTTGCATGCTGCTTCTGTGTTTAACGTATACTTAAAAATATATTACGCATACACAAAGGATCCACAAATTTATTATCAAAATTTTTTTTTTGTATGACTATAAAAAATGTAAATCCTGCACACTTTCATCTTACACGCTTAAAAGCTTAATTTGAAAATTCGGCAACGTTTTTTCACAATTGAATAAATTACACGCAACGCACGCACCCCGTATATTTGCGTTCGTCGTCTGATCGCGTTGGTGCGTTTCCAGCCTATGGGTATCCTCTCCATCCTTGAGGAAGAGTCTATGTTCCCGAAAGCCACTGACCTGACCTTCGTTGAGAAGTTGAACAACAACCACTTGGGCAAGTCTGCTCCTTTCTTGAAGCCCAAGCCCCCGAAGCCCGGCTGCCAAGCTGCCCACTTCGCTATTGGTCACTACGCCGGTAATGTAAGTATCAATAATTAACGTCTCAGTATTGCGAGATGTGCAATTTGTTATTTGAACATGTAAAACAAGAAAATTCAACTGCCGTCCTCTTTACTCATACTGTCAGATAATGTCGATTCTAAACTTCCCAACTTCACATTAGATATGCTTGTCTACCTCTTCCACTTCTTATTATCGTTACTAATGATTTTTCTTCTTGATAAATAGGTCGGCTACAACATCACTGGCTGGCTTGAGAAGAACAAGGATCCTCTTAACGACACTGTTGTTGACCAGTTCAAGAAGGGTAGCAACAAACTGTTGATCGACATCTTTGCTGACCATCCTGGCCAGTCTGGTAATGCTGGAGCCGGCGGTGGTGGCAAGGGTGCGTATCGCTGGCACGAATCATTTAATGAATTAAATGAAATGTCAGTTAAAATGTTTGCGATGTTTCATTATTCTATTTTACCTATTTTGATAAGACTGAACAATCCCTTGTTTGGTAAACTAAGTTGATGGTAACTCAAGAAATGGATGTTAATGTAGGAAATAAGTTACTTTATAATATTATATTCCAAGATAAAATGAAGTTTATGCCTTACTGCATCTATAGGCTTACAGTATATTATTTATTTATCTTAATAGTGGTCATACATCTGTAAGTAATTTTAATGCAGTTTGATTTACAGATTTGACAAAGCGTTGGAAGTTGTTTGTAAAATTTGTATAACATTGTTAACCAATGATGATTTCAGCGAGGAGCGCATAGTAAAGTACTTCGAAAGAACCTCTGTGAACATACATGTGATTTAATAACATACCCATACCATTTCAGAGACTTAAAATTTCACCATTATATCAGCATACTCAAGTATTCGTTCATATGAAGTATTCATTATATTCATGTTGGACCACTTAACATTTATTCATAATTCCATATTTAATAAAATTAAGCTATGATTTATTTCCATCACAGACTGAACTTCTATTTTCATATTTCTTATGCATTTTTTCAAACGAAATAGGCGCTGGAGGCAAACGTGCCAAGGGTTCTGCCTTCCAGACTGTGTCATCACTCTACAGGGTAAACTAGAACACTATTTTCGGGAGTTGCTTCTGATTCTTCTCGTCGCTTACTGTCCACGTCTATCAACACACCTAGAATTAGCACCTGTATAACATCAGTCACTTTATTTATATTTCGGGTAAATGTTCATTATATTGCAACCGCTTTAGTACTTTCTTAGTAACATATATTACAATATCAGAAAAAAGAACCATATGGTACATTTAAATGACGTATACATTACAAACTTTTCCATTGAAACAAAGAAGGTGATGTTTTTCTAGAGGTGCTACTTCTACGACGCTTCAAAATTAATACATCTATGTTTGTCCATGTCAATGTATGTTTTACAGCAGAGTTCTTGTCGTCGTCGTGTCTTAATGTCGACTTGTATTATTATTGTCTATATGCCGTATTGTGATCGTCTTTGCACTAATTGTTGCTTGTTAATGTACATTCATAGGCGGTCGCGGTAAGAAGGGTGGTGGTTTCGCTACTGTCTCCTCTGCCTACAGGGTATTTAAAAGTTTTTAACAGTAGATGAATTTGAGTTTTTTTGTTCACCCGTTGGTGTAGATTTACTAATTACATGTAGTTCTACACCCCGTAAACTATCTCTGTAAACGATATAGTTTGAAACTTTGAAGTTATCATTTGTATCAAAGAGGTAAGAGACATCTCCTCCATTGATGTATCAGAGAATGTAACATTTGAAATTTGTTCGATGATTTTACTATCACCGTTTAGATTCACGAATATTACTATTTCATCATTTGGATTATCCGAACAGCCGAAAAGTAGTAAATGAACAATACCGCTACTTATATATATATATCGATGGCTGTAATTATACTAAGCTTAGTGTTTGTCCGTGTGTTTTGTGTTACTTAACCCTCGTTTGTTCACATGTTCATCAAAAGTGTTGTTACTGCAAAATCATCCCATTGGTGTGCCGCTTTCTGTGTTGAAACAAAACTGTGATGTTACGTTCCGTTATTAGGAGTAACGAATTTGGCAATTTTTCAAGCTGTAAAAAAAATACGTCGAAAAAAGTAGAGTGCAAAAGTTACTAACAAAAACGTGGCAAAGAGAAGCGTATTAATTTCTTTTCCCACCACAGGAACAACTTAACAACCTGATGACGACTCTGAGGTCTACCCAACCTCACTTCGTACGTTGTATCATCCCCAACGAGTTGAAACAACCTGGTAAGTCTATCTTTCTTTCCACATGATGTAGGTACATAATTTTATGTTGAATGTATACTTATTCGCAAAACAAAAGTACTTTGGATATTTATTACTTGGGAAGACTCATGTAATATATTGGCCATTATTATTTGTCGACGAAAGTTGGGCTATATTCATACACAATGTAGGCGTTGACTGACTGACGTAAATTTAGTGCGGTTACTCAGCGTCTACTAAATATAAGTGTATTTTCAGCATGACTAATTTTTGTGTAAATTTCGGCGATTCAACCAACGCGTACATGCCACAGAATGTAGCATGTTACCATCAAATATATTTGACATTAATGATCGTAAGCTATGAAAATTAGAGCAGATGCAACAGTTTTCCGTGACGCTTTTAGTTTATGACTATTGGACGTACATTAATGCATACTGTGGCGATATTAAATGATTCCATGCGTGACTAAGACTTCACTTGGCAGGTCTCATCGACTCCCACCTTGTAATGCACCAGCTCACCTGTAACGGTGTGCTTGAAGGCATCCGTATTTGCCGTAAAGGTTTCCCCAACAGGATGGTCTACCCTGATTTCAAGCTCCGGTAAGATTTTGATTCGTAAACAGACCCATAAAAAAATTTATTTACGGGCAAACATCAAGCTGTCAAATATTTACGATAGCCAGAAACATGTAATAAGCTATTAGCATTTTATTTTTATGGCTGACGATTATATTTATTTACATAAGTCGATTATTTTGGTCAGTAAATGAAAATAAAATTCTTTCGAATCTAGAAAATTCTTTCCACTAATACAGCTTTATGCCTGTGGCCCAGTAGCTGGCTGACGTCATCGAGTTACCATGCGGCACTACATTTTAATACTGGGTTGATGATTAATCTCGAAGAAAAGCAACATTTTAGATTTAGAAATACGTGATCGAATCAGACTGACGTTCTAAACTACGTATTAATTTAATTTATTCAATAAACAGTTACATGATTCTTGCACCTGCCATCATGACAGCGGAAAAAGATCCAAAAGAAGCAGCTAGAAAGTGTCTCGAATCAGTGGGACTAGACCCTGAGAGCTATCGTATAGGTCACACAAAGGCAAGAAGTTGAAATATACCATCCTAGAATGGTCTTGGCATGTTTTACAGGCGTATCATCAAAAACTCTAAAGAATAGAGTTAATTGAGATGCAACCGATTTTTATCCACATTCATTAATCCCTTTGTTCCAGTATTTTCGCACCAGTAGTTACCTTTTACTTTTGACTGCAGTAATTAGTTTGTACCTTGCCATATATCATGTATACTGGTTACCTTAAACATGAAAGTATGTTTCATGTTAGATAAACTTTGATTTTCAACCCCTTTTATGCTCCCGTCGTATACGTGATACGTCGTTCATTTATCATTGACTGCTATTTGACCTACCTTTATCATGTGTTCCATATCATTTGGTAATATAGCTACAAGATCCTGGCCCCTCAAGCTGTGGACAAGGAATCTGACCCTAAGAAAATCGCCCAAATTATCCTGGACGCCACGGGCTTAGATGTCGAGTCCTACCGTCTCGGTCACACCAAGGCATGTTTGAAACCTGTTTGAATAGCTTAGCGGTTTGAGACCAGCGATCCAAACACACCTGGAGGATCTCGTGGCTTTGAAACGCTTTAGTAGCACCTTTAGGAACTGATGGTTAAATGCCAAACCTTACACCTTACGTACTAAGGATGTTTTTCCCTTGAGGGCCCAAGCTACACAGGCTCTCATTTGTGTTTTCCTTATACCTACCTACTATCGTATTTACCTACATACATATATCACTATTATTTTATTTTGTGTGCTCCTCTAACGCAGATACAAAATTCTGTGCCCGAACCTCCTCAAAGAACCCATTACCGCCGAGAAAGCCACCGAGAAAATTCTCGAACATACCGGCTTAGATTCGGAGTCTTTCCGGATGGGAAGGACTAAGGTAGAGCAATTTGCATGAAACTATCCTAAATCTTGACTTCGCTTGAATTACTTAAAATGTCTTTCATTTCAATCTTCATTCTACAACACTTCCTATACTAACATTCCGTTTCAGTTCCACTAAAATGGAGTGATCTGTAATATATTGATGTGGTATGTTCTATATAGTTAAGTTTTTTTATGTGTAATAAATAATTATTACAATTTTTTCTCTAACTGATAGCAATATTAGCTATATTTTTATCTTACAAACCTAAAATTTGAAACTGCAAAAATATGATAGTGCCCTAATTCCTATTATGACTGAGCAGGTATTCTTCCGTGCTGGAGTCCTGGGTCAGATGGAAGAGTTACGTGATGACAGGCTTTCCAAGATTGTATCTTGGCTCCAGGCCTACATCCGTGGTTACCTGTCCCGTAAGGAATACACCAAGCTGCAGGAACAGAGGTAAGATTTTTGCCACCTCGTAACATGGAAATGGCTGCCGCGAAATTTTCCACTAATTTAAGATATACTATTTACTATGTAGATTGGCTCTCCAAGTTGTCCAGCGCAACTTGCGCAAGTACTTGCAACTCCGTACCTGGCCCTGGTGGAAACTCTGGCAGAAGGTCAAGCCCCTCCTCAACGTCACCCGCGTCGAGGATGAGATGGCGGTAAGTTTGTCGACACTCTCACCTGTTCCGATAGGATTGATTATACTGACCCATTAAACATTCCAGCGATCATAGCACACATGATTCAGGGTAACGCAAATAGATTCGACCGCGCCCACCTGGCTGTTACGTGACACCACTGCACCTGCCGCATCCATTTCTGGATTACTCCCCCCACTTGCTACCACGCACTTTTTCCTTACACAATGTATCGAGTGCGGGGGCGATTAACACGCCCGCTGGAAAACTCCAGGCGGCGATCAGTAACGAAGAGGTCGGCGGCGCGCGCACCACCCTTCCTTAACTTACGAACGAACCGAAACGTTGCATTCCTATTTTTGTTTTATGGTGTGATAAATTAATGATGGCGGAGATTCACGTGTCAACATGGGGTGGAATGAATAAAAGTGAGGATATTTTACAGAAATTGGAGGAGAAGGCACAGAAGGCGCAGGAAGCTTTCGAGAAGGAAGAGAAACTCCGCAAGGAACTGGAGTCTCTTAACGCCAAGCTCCTTGAAGAGAAGGCTAACCTTTTGTCCAACCTCGAGGGAGAGAAGGGCTCTCTCTCGGAGACTCAGGAGCGCGCTGCCAAACTTCAGGCGCAGAAAACTGACCTCGAGAACCAGCTCAGGGTGAGTAATACTTTGTATTATAAATTTTTTCAATTCTCAATTGCAGTGCTCTTCGTAATGCTATTAAAAAGAATGTTATCGTAATAATGCTTTAAGATTTGATAAAATTCTTCGGATGTTATTAATAAACATTGCCAGTAGTGTTAATGGATTGTAATTAATTAAATTAAAACCGACCTTACTGAAATTCAAAGGTGTAATTTAACGACGTATGATTAACAGCATTAGAGGAGATGAGTCATGCTTTATTTTAAGTATTACTTAACTATGTTGAAATCTTAATTTGTTTAAGTATATCAATCCTCTATACAGTGTAACATGTCAGCATACCTTGTATAATGCTTTTCGCGGTTCTTTAAATAAACCCGGTTTTGTTTATACGAGCAATGCTTTGGAAGTTTAAAATAAATTGCACATTGCTCGATTTTATTTCAAACCATAACTGCCACATGTAGAGTTGGGAAAATAGGAAGCAGAATCGATCAAATCTTATAATAAAACTATGCGGTATAATGAATAGTGCGGTATAAACATCAAAGCTTTTCTAATAAACATTTTTTTATCGCAGGATACCCAAGACCGCCTCACTCAGGAGGAAGATGCCCGCAACCAACTTTTCCAAGCCAAGAAGAAGCTCGAGCAGGAAATCTCTGGTCTCAAGAAGGACGTCGAAGACCTCGAACTGTCCGTTCAGAAGTCCGAACAAGACAAGGCTACAAAGGACCACCAGATCCGCAACTTGAACGACGAGATTGCCCACCAGGATGAGCTCATCAACAAGTTAAACAAGGAAAAGAAGATGCAGGGTGAGTCTAACCAGAAGACTGCCGAAGAACTGCAGGCCGCTGAGGACAAGGTCAACCACCTCAACAAGGTTAAGCAGAAGCTCGAGCAGACCCTCGATGAGCTTGAGGACTCCCTCGAGCGTGAGAAGAAACTCCGTGCTGACGTTGAGAAGCAGAGGAGGAAGGTTGAGGGTGACCTCAAGCTTACTCAGGAGGCCGTCGCTGACCTGGAACGCAACAAGAAGGAACTCGAACAGACCGTACAACGCAAGGACAAGGAAATCTCTTCTCTCACCGCCAAGCTCGAGGACGAACAGTCGCTTGTTAGCAAGACGCAGAAACAGATCAAGGAACTGCAAGCCCGCATCGAAGAATTGGAAGAGGAAGTTGAATCCGAGCGCCAGGCGCGTGCCAAGGCTGAGAAGCAGCGCGCTGACCTCGCTCGCGAACTGGAGGAGCTCGGAGAGCGTCTCGAGGAGGCCGGTGGCGCCACCTCCGCTCAGATCGAGCTCAACAAGAAGCGTGAGGCTGAGCTCAGCAAACTCCGTCGTGACCTCGAGGAGGCCAACATCCAGCATGAGTCTACCCTCGCCAACCTCCGTAAGAAGCACAACGATGCTGTTTCCGAGATGGGCGAGCAGCTCGACCAGCTCAACAAGCTCAAGGCTAAGTGAGTATTATCAGTATTAATTAGACAAAAATAACTTTATATTATCAATAATAAAAAAATTGAAGTTAAATTTCATCCAAATTAAGTATATGTATGAGGTGATTAAAATATTTAAACAAGAATGAAAGGTGTAAGAGATCGGCGTATCGTACGCGTAAAACTCATACAGGGTCTGGGTTTGTGTTCGGTGTATGACAATAGGCACTCTCACTATTCCACAGTGGCGCGTAAAACACTACTGGTGAATCATGTTCTACACTATTCTGCCTACCCCTAAGGGGAAATACAGGCGTGATGTTATGTTATGTTACTTATTCGACTATACGACAAATTCAGGGCTGAGCATGACCGTGCGGCTTGCTACAACGAGCTTAACAACACGCGCGCGGCTGTTGATCAAGTCGCGAGGGAAAAGGTAACATGTCGCCCATAAAGGCATGTATACCGCCTGGGGTGACCCTTGCATGGTACCTCCTCATTACCCGTGTAGACCTACAAACACTATACGTACGATATACATGACATTGGATAATGAAATATCAGCCGAAGCGTTTCCGTCGCTCGGCGACCGAGATCCGTCATATCCTACGGATCTATTTTCACCCTGACATCTGACCGTATCTCACGCGGGAATGATGTTGCGCACTAAAGTGTAACAAACTATACTAAATGTACCATGTTATATTCTATCTATCCAGGGCTGAGAAAGAGCGCTCTCAATACTTTAGCGAAGTCAATGACCTTCGTGCCGGTCTCGACCACTTGTCCAACGAAAAGGTATAAAAAGATGATAGATAAAAGTGTTGGCATCTGCAATTTTTGGACAACGCTTCGCTGCTTTTCGCAAATAATACAGGATGTATGAAAATATCAACAAGAAACACATGAAATCACGTCGTCATATTAATAAATAGATCTCTAGTCGTCTAACGGATAACAAACAACTGAGTAATATTGTGTACACAGCATGGAAGCTAAAACGCTTAAAAATAATTCGAGTTTGCCGTGAAACGATTTACTAATAAACTTTAACCAAAATTTAATACAAAACATGCATGAAGTCAGGACGATTGTATATAGATAATTCTAAATAGTTTCATTTAGCGATGTATATTTTTCAACTTATTTATAGAACGTAAGTATTTAACACGCAACTATTATAAATTGAGAAGGGAGCACAAGAAGTGCTACATTGTTGGTTTGTAAACGCGAAATTTTATACGCACGAATTTTGCGTAACTTCAGTGGAACCTTGCGATCTATTTCAAAGTCTTAAAACATTCGTTAACTAAATTGCGCACTTCACTTTAGTTTTACTATTCTTACTGTCGTGTATACATATTAATCTAATTATTATTTATTAGGCTGCCCAAGAAAAGATCGTTAAGCAGCTCCAGCACCAGCTCAACGAGGTTCAGAGCAAGGCTGATGAAGCCAACCGCACCCTCAACGACCTGGATGCCGCTAAGAAGAAGCTTTCCATTGAGAACTCTGACCTCCTCCGCCAGTTGGAGGAGGCCGAGTCCCAGGTGTCACAGCTGTCTAAGATCAAGGTGTCTCTTACCACTCAACTGGAGGACACCAAGAGGCTCGCCGACGAAGAGGCTCGGGTT
>DWMI01000019.1:0-11841 GCA_018245055.1 Pyrrhopyge creona | reverse complement strand
CATATTTTCGCGAGCTTTTATTACTTTCAATAGTAATATATGTTCTCTAATTTTAAACATGTCTATATATTGAGTAATACCTATAATGATACTATTCTAACATTTATCACAAATAAATGGATTCATATATAAAATGCACGACCAACCTAGCTACCTAGCCTTGCTCATTTTATGCGAGATTATTATTATCTGATTATTTAAAAATTACTCAGAACCTGTAATTATGTGTATTAATGCCTTTTATTAATTTGTATATAATTTACCTAAATAACAAACAGATCATAAATAAATTACGCATCTTTGATTTAGACTATCCATAGACTATGTTATTATAATTCTTTATTTGTAATAATGTTGGTGATTCCCAAAATTGTTTTATAACTAATTCACAACAACATGACTCACTGTCAATGTATAATTTTACTTATTTCATTTAAAATTCTGCTATCCTCCAGTGACATTCATTCAAACATCCCTAGTAAAATTTGAATATAACCAGTTAGGAAAGGCAATGCCAGATATTGTTAGTTTTGACTATACCTACAGAAATTAAACAATTTAAACAAACATCATTTAATATTTACACTATGGTGGGTAAGATGATTCCCAAAATTGTTGTGTTGTGTTCCAAAGCAGTTGTGTGATGTTCAGCTCATTATAGACAGAAGACATGTACAATGATTTTATTAATTAAGTTAATATTATGTACACACCCTCAACACTTGGTATGTATACAAAATAAGATAAAGTTTTAAAAACTTGAACCGAAAGTCTGGATCAACTGGATGAAGCAGGAAATAAACACATGGTATGTGGGAATGTAATTAGTGCAATCATAGAATTCAGGACTCACATTTTTCACTGAGTTCGCTTTGGTACTTTCCTAAATGCATTCACCGGGACGCCTCAGGGTGTGCGCCGTGCCGGGGATCACACGCTGGCCGCTCTGCCGGCCCGCACCGCTAGCTAGAGGGCCGCTGACTCTGGGGCCATGAGCGGGGACAGTGGGCCAGCCACACGTCGCCCACGCTCCAGTTCGAAGCGCAGATCAGGTGAAGGGCGGCGTGCGCCTACAGTACCGTCTTCGGGTAGGAAGGCCGCCACCAACAGAGCACATATCACTAGTAATGCTCCCAAAACAAATGGTGGACCAGGCACCATTCTCACATATTTCTCTTGATCAGGGCGTCCATCTACTCCTACTGTGGCATGTTCCTCATTTAAGTCCACATGGAATAAATAAAAGATCACTCCAAACATAGCAGGACCAAGTCCGTTACAGAGGCCTCTCACTCCTGTCACCATGCCTTGTACTACACCCTGTCTATCTGCTCGGCTGTTTACGGACACATAAGCACTGATAGCAGGGTATGTGAGTGATCCAAGAGCAGCCAATACCCCTGCAGCCCACATCATCCAAGTACGGCTGCCAAAACCATACCACATAAGTTGCAGCATCTCAAATAGGAGCCCCAACATGATTGTGTGTTTCGCTCCAAGCGACCGCATTAAGAATCCGAGTACCACTTGCACTGCAATGCTAAGAACACCGACTATCGCGATAAATATCGCCACTTGCACCACTCCAAAGCCCATGACCAACTTTAGATACACAAATATGCAGGAGTACTGGCCAGCTTCTGGTAAGTATGAGAGAAACACTGCCACACACAGCATAAGCACCGTACGCTCCGCACCCACTTTCCTCAGCGCCGCGAACGGGTCAGCTTGTTCCCAGCTGATAGCAGGGCCCCAACCGCTCGGTCGCACCTTCTCGGGAAGGCTCTCTGGCACTGCCACCATTATGAAGAATACGTCCAAGACTGCGACCGCTGTAGCCGCGGCGACTACTAGCGCTTCACCGTACAAATCCATGAGGTAGGCACCCAAGGCGGGCGAGATCACCATGCTGGCAGCAAATGTGGCCGACACCAGACCGTACGCCCTCGAGCGCTCAGCCTCAGTCGTGACGTCAGCGACATACGCGAACACGATGGAGAAGGTGACCGCGAAAACTCCGCTAATGCTTATCATTGCAAAGAACCACCAAGTGTTTATCGTCATAAGCGGGATAGGCGCGCACGTGAAGAACACAGTCACCAGGAGGAAAAACTTGCGCCCCCATACGTCGGAGAGCGCACCGATCAGCGGCGCGGACAGGAACGACAGGATGCCTTTGATGCCCATGATGAGCCCGTTCATCAAAAAGGTGTGATCCGGGAACGTGGCATTAAGCACGGAAATGATTGGCATGGTGAGCAGACCCCACGCAAAAAACTCCAAAAAGATGACTACGAGAGCGTGGAAAACTGAAGGCTCACCAATGCCCGACATTGTCATAATCCCGTCTTTCATAACTGTTTTTCTGTTTCGTATCACCATTTCTACTTCAGTTGTCGTTGTCTTCGTGGGCGTCATTTAAGATAAAATTTATTTTGTTTTCCTAAAGAACTACTTATATTATAGACATATTGAAACCCTAAGCACTACATTGATGAAAACTTTATGAAAACGAGCAAGTAGCAGCAACGTCAAAAATCCACTAAAAATTGAAAAACAACTCAATATTGTGTTGCCAACAAATTGAACGCACAGATTATTTATTAGCAGACAGGCTATTATATCTAATAAGATTTTTATACGAGAAACATATATGTGATATGTTTTAAAAACCAATATAATTTAAATAATCATCAGATAGAATAATGAAAATAAAAACCAATTAACCAAATCATTACATGTAGGGATTCAAAAGTCAATATGCAACCATTAACATTGACGTACATTTGAACAATGACAGCAGTGTTGTCAATTGCCCTGTGTCAAAAGTAAAGGAGGCGTTAACGTAATTATTTTCTGAATTTTGGGAAAAACTCTTCCTAAACCACAATGGTATGTACAAGTGTACTATTATAATATATGGTTTGACTGTACTTTCGTATGCTAATTACGTTATCGTGTAATTCTTGCGCAGATCCGTTTCATTTTGATACAAAACCGTGCAGGGAAGACTCGCCTGGCGAAATGGTATATGAACTTTGATGATGACGAGAAGCAAAAGCTGATAGAAGAAGTACATGCTGTAGTGACCGTCAGAGATGCAAAGCACACAAACTTTGTTGAGGTGGGACTCTTGAAAGTGTAATTATGGTTTCTTAAGCATGACCTTTCCTTACTAATTCTTACGACTGCAAGATTTACACGTCTTACAATCTATTTAAAATTAATTTACAGTGTATCCGACTCTAAAAATTTTAAGTATTGTAGTAAATGTGAATATAAATATGCCTATATTCATTGATTTAAATATTAAATGGTAAAAACAAATTTTATGCTTGGACTGTATGAACTTTCATTAACTACACTATTTGAAGTCCAAGAGAAAACAGAACTTAAACTCTTTTATCAATATGGGGGTCGAGAAATGAACTTGTGCAATATTTATATAATGATGGAAGTTGACACAATCTAGGAGAGTCACAATGTGTGATTTATGTAGTAATGTTACATCGCAACTGTAGACCCCAAAAAGGTAAGTAGAGGAGTGTATATAATGCTAAAATGTAATGAATTCTGAGAATAAATAATAGTAATTTAATAGTTGCTACTGTAATAGTTACTATTTTAATAAAAATGATTGATACTTACATACACACCCAGCACAATGCGGACACCACCCTCTTCTTTTTCTTGTTTGCACTTGCTATCTATTAAAATTATGCTGTGGTGGCGTTAATACATTAGTAAAAATGATTTTAAACAGATAGGTCGAATTAGGGTTGCCAACAAATATTTTTGACGGAATATAGTATCTTATTAAAAAGCTGTAAAAATATAGCACACTTAAAAAAAATTGTAGTTTAGTACATAAGAATAAAAAATAGACCATGTTATATTTTTATCTGATTTTTTTTTTTGTAAAAACTATATTTTTTTGCATTTATTGCATTCTTTAACAGTAATATTCTTTAATAAAACTGGCAAATACTTTATTGCAGTAAATTTTTAAATCAATACAAATTAAAAGCTCATTTTGTATTAGAGATGTACTTGCTCTGTTTCTTTCTTCACACCATTTTGAATTCATAATAGAAAATATCCTTTCCGTGAATACTGTAGTGGTGGGAATATAAAGCAGAAATAATACTGATATATTATTTTCGTGTACTATATATTTCTTCAACAGTGTATAGTATGGTGTCCCGAAATACAGTAGAATACTATAATTGTAGTATGGTTGCCAACCTTAGGTAGAAAAGCGCTTAATATAATTATAATATTATTAATGTCAGCATATCAGGTTTTTTACAGTATAGGCAGAGTGCCCAATATCACTATCCTTACAGACCTGGAGTGCTTTTTCTACCTTATAATATTAATTATTAACTCAATAGACATATGACACCTTTACTGAATGTAGAGGAGGCAAAAGAATTTGGCAAAGATAATAGCAGGATGGCAATCCTTAATCTTTAACTATCCCTATAGGAAATAGATGTGACAATATTTATGTATGATGTATGTAAATTATAATTCTACATTACAAACTTTCACTGTAATTTTATGCTTGAAGTGTATAAAAATGTTCATGTAAAATTAACCAGAGAATGTGAGTAAAATCTGGTGGATTGAATTATTGGTCCAGTGGAGCGGAGTTAAACTCTAGGTTGTGGATTGTGGGTTCAATTTTGCACCCAAGATAAATATCTTAAAGCATGATTAGTTTGGTGACAGTTTCATGTAGTTTGGTGATGGATTGATCGTTTTTGTATATGTAAGTACATATTTAGAATTCATCATCATCATCAGCCTATTACAGTCAACTGCTGGACATAGGACTCCTCTTGAGGGGTTATGCCCATAACCCCACGCTGGGCATGCGGTTTGGAGATTGCCGAGCACAGCTTCTTGCACCACCTATGATATTTATAATCATTTTTGTATATATCTGTTAAGTATGTATATATGTGTTATGTTATGTAAAATATAGACTCAGATTACCTTGCATGAGTGATATTTTAATTATCACTATCTTGCCACTAAATAGGCATAATAAAAAAAGAATTAGAAGTGATGCGGATTTGAAACTCATCCTTTATTGTTGATGTGTTTTAAACATTGTGTTTGCAACTTTTCAGTTCAGAAACTTCAAGATAGTGTACAGAAGGTATGCAGGTCTCTACTTCTGTATATGTGTTGATGTGAACGACAACAACCTGTGCTACCTGGAGGCCATCCACAACTTTGTGGAGGTCCTCAACGAGTATTTCCACAATGTCTGTGAACTGGATCTCGTCTTCAATTTTTATAAGGTAGGTTAATGCCGTTAAAATATATAAATGGCCTTGTCTAACTTGAAGTTCCTAGCAGTAGTACAAAGTAGATTTATGCCCCGTATGTATCAACAGACTCACCCTTTGGTACATGTGATGGATAACTTGATTAGTGAAAAGTATGCTACTACGCTTCTCTGACTACCCCATCGAAAAAAAGGGTGGAATATTTTGTTCAAAATTTAATAAGATGTAGTTACATATTTAACCTATAAAAGCCCAGAAAGATTTTTCCTGAACGAATCAAGCCATGATTTAGAAGCTAAATTGTTTTACGAAAATGATGTGTATTGACTCTAGTGAACTATGTCAATCCTTTGGGTGGTTTTTGAAATATTCAATAAATGGTGTTATTTTCCATTCAGTGAGGTATAGTTTTATCATATGACATCATGAGAGTATACATAGGTATTCCTAGGGATTTGAGACGTTTAAACCCTATAGGCATATGGTTTAGAACAGGGGGTTAATAAACTAGAAAGGTGTTTATTTTTATTGGCCTAGTGGGTTAGAATAGCTAACTACCATGAAGACTGGAAATTGTATGAAGAGACTTATACCCAGTACTGGGTTAAAAAAAGGTCTAAGAAGAAGAACAAATGTAGCAGATAACCATGTGATTTTGATGTTATTTGAATTGAAATGAGCCATGAATTTTATTATATTCCAGGTGTATACTGTAGTGGATGAGATGTTCCTAGCTGGTGAGATTAGGGAGACTTCACAGACCAAGGTCCTGAAGCAGCTCCTCATGCTCAACTCCTTAGAGTAGTTTGTTCCATCTTGCTAAGTATAGAAATTTAAGAATGTTTGTTCAGGTTGGTCAGTATGGTGTATTATATTTCAATCTGCTTATATGGTAGAATCCAGTTTCTGATAATGTGGTACTAAATCATTCATATAAAAATCTCGGTTTTGGTCTTCTGATGTCTGTATTCAGTAGTATGATTTTATAATGATTTTGAGCGTAAGCCAATGATAATAATAATTATATTAATACCAGTTTGGAATATGAAACAATAAAACCTTTAAAGGTTATAGTCGAGGTCATATGTGTTCATATATTGTGATTGAACATTCCATATATGTATGTATGATATTTGTTATACCAACACCATATTAGTATATTTTTGATGAAATATTTTGTTCGAAAATTGTTTGATAATAATCAAAATCATTTTTTTAGAATATGTTTGATGAAATGTTTCACTAATATGATAAAATGAAACAAAATGGATCAGAAAAACTATATTTTGTTCAAATCACCATATTTTATTCATAAGTATTATAGTGTCTTGATCAAGCGTACGAAAATTATGTGATGTAATATATTATCAAAACATGTTAGAGTAGTGTTGCCTCAATTAGGCTTGTTGAAGTTCATATTTTATTATTATGCTTATTAATATAACTTTTTCATTGCAAACGAGTAACTAACATCTTGTAATCATCTATTACAAAAAATATCCACATTAAGAAATAATATGCAATGCAACTTGTATGCTGGCATGGTAAATAGTTGTGAAATATTTCATCAACTACTCCAGTGCTGCCATTAAAATCTTGCAATATATACAGTAGTGTTGAACTTCTGGATGTCAGTGGTGGTCATAAGATAATATTACTTGACACATTTGCCTGTAATTTGGGGCCCTGGCTAGGCTGAACATGGGAGCGACCTTACCATGCTCATAGACAACAATGTGCCCATTTTTCTGTACATTGAATATTTCCATCAAAATTGTAGTCATAGACAAAATTATATAAACAAATGTGAATACTGACTCTTTTAACCCTTTATAAGGCAGAGAAAACTAGAGGTGGTAGCAACGTACACGCCAGTAGGAGTTGTTAATAATATGCTAAGGAATGCAAATTGAGAGTATTTTGATTTTTTGCGTTTTTGATTTTTTTTTTAAATGCGG
Organism: Pyrrhopyge creona; assembly: GCA_018245055.1. Classification (NCBI taxonomy): domain Eukaryota; kingdom Metazoa; phylum Arthropoda; class Insecta; order Lepidoptera; family Hesperiidae; genus Pyrrhopyge; species Pyrrhopyge creona. The sequence goes on along the minus strand of DWMI01000019.1, from coordinate 4,583 downwards.
TGGCAACATAGTTGCCACTGCCTGGAAATGAAATGCAATTCTTTCTGAAAATTACTTATTTATTCATCGAAAAAGCAAACTATCAATCCAGATTAGAACAAGAAATCACGCGTAAGATCAATTTAGATATTTCTAACATTTATTTATTATTTATTCATATAAAAATCAACTTTCAAACAAGAATTGAATTATAAAATGTATAATAACTAATTGGAGGAATGGAATAAGTCGAAGCAAGGCACCACACATAGTGGCACCTTGCATGCGGAGCACTGTATTTTGGACCTCTTATTGTGAGTTTTTGTGCTACACTGTCGACAGCGGCGCCATGTTTCAAGTTTTTCGTGTTTGTGGATTCCAACATTGGATAGTCGAATTTCTTGATCCACCCCGACGACTTTCTGGTTACTGGTGGATAGCTTCGGCTTCTTTTTCAAGTACTGAGGTGCGCTTTGCAAGCTTCTCCTTCTCGACGTGTAATTATTTATGAGGCCTCGGGCTACACTTAGTCGAAAATGGAGTTGCGTTAGTCGATTGTGTAGCCTCGTGTTTGTGTTGTGCAACAAATACGAATTTACAATGCATAGGTCCACGCAAAAATAAAACAAACGGAGCCACCACTTCCTGCTTCGTCTGCCAACTTCGTATGAACTTCTGAGATGATCGAAGCGATCCACCCCTCCCATCCTTTCAGTATATTGCAGGACCGTCAAAGGACATGGAAACGCTTTTTTTGTACCATCTTTTTGTTTTCTGTCACAAAATGTTTTGTCCATTTTCGGATGAAATGCTGTAGTCAAAAATGAAACGAGTTTAGTATCTTGCCATGAAGCAAAAGCAACATTTTTTTTCGTACGCCACTTCATTTCCCCCCTTTCGAGCTTCAAGCTTTTGCCTCTGTTGTTGTTTTTATAAAGCTTAGGGAGATCTTTCCTGTTTACAACTGTGGCAGTGGCATAAATGTTGTTATCGTATAAGTATTGCATTATTTCATATGATGAGAAAAAGTTATCAAATGCAACGTGTCCCTGAAAACCCTCATCCACTAGTTTTTGTGTAAGTTGTTTCACAACATTTCCTCCGAGTCCAACTTCTGTTGCTTTATCATCTCTTTTCCCAGTGTAAACATCAAATTCAAAGACATAACCCGTCGCACTATCTGCTCTGGTCCACAATTTGTACCCTCTTTTCACGGGTTTGAGAGGCATATATTGCTTTAGAGAGGAAACACCTTTAAATTTTACCATTGCCTCATCTATTGATTGGGAATTTGTATTTTTAGTAGCGTTTTGACAAGCTTTGTTAATTAATTCTAAAAATGGCCGTATCTTATACAGTTTGTCATAATTAGGTGCTCCTCTTTGCGGCATTTCTTCGTTGTTATTCAAATGAAAATTCTCTAAAATTTTCTTAAATCTTTTTACAGGCATTACTGCTGCTATTTCGTCATTCCTAAAAAATGGATCACTAGACCAATACAAATCTATGGTCGGTAGTGGGTTGATACCCATCAATATTATCATGCCAATAAAGGCGTTTATTTCGGAGGAAGTCACAGGTTTCCAGCCACGGCTTTGTTTTTGTTCTGCGTACATATTAGTTTGAGTTACAATTAGCTCAATAATCTCTTCATGAAAAAATATAGAAAAAAAACTTATAGGCCTAGATCTGCTTGGAAAATACTGTCTGGATTGAAGAGGAACGCTATCGAAACTACCTATATCAGGTTTTTGGGGAAATATCACCTTCTTCCACGTTCCTTCTCCATGTCCCTCTTCTGTGTCCGATGAATCTGTATCAGATGGGACAGCTACTTGTGAAACCTCTGGCGTACTAGTGCGAGTATCATTTGAAAGCGTTATGTTTTCTTGCATGGGAATTTCAGCACAATTTGAAGTAGCTGAAGTGTTTTGAGCATCATTTGTTCGTTGAGGCGAAGGAGTTCGAACATAATTTGAAGTTGTTTCCTCTGGCGAAGAGAGTCTGACATTACAATATGGATCTGATGAAATTTGGGCTTGGACATTCGTAGTTGAACTACACGGCTTAGCTGGAGTTACATGTTTTCCGTCGTATGATAACTGTATTTCTTTGGAATAGGACGGCACCTCAGGGTCTAAACAATTATCTGTAAGGATTGATCTGAGATCGAAGTCGGTTAAGTTTTCGATTTCTGGTTCGTATTCGTCTTCCGACTCCTCGGGATTATCCATACCAAATAGATTGTTCAATTCCTCCTCAATTTCTTCATCACACAAATACCGCTTCCATTTAGACATTCTTACCTTAAAAAATACACAATGCAAACATGAAAAACATGCAAATTCAGGCGTAAAACACCATATAATAAGAAAAAAACCCAAAAACCCTGCCTGTATCCCGAAAATATAATACACTCATGCTAAGGCAGTGGCAATTATATTGCCACCTAAACAAAACGCATTTTACAAAAATATTTCCAAGCGACTGCTAAAAATATGGCCTAATATGGCTCCAGACATCCCAAATAATCAATATAATACAAAAAACTTACCAGCGTAGAAGCGAAATTCCTAGATGAAGTTAGATTTTAAAAAAATTGCGTTTCAGCCCAAATTTTCGGATTTAACGTATTCCCATATGACACTTATGACATCTGTCATTGAAACCAATTTTTTTTTCAAATCTATGGTTTATAATGTTGCTATTTCTCGAAAAAAAAAACTCTTCAAACGCTTCAGGTACCGCGAAAATTCAAAAAAATGCTGGTGGCAACGGAGTTGCCACTACCTTACAAAGGGTTAAGGCAAGAAGTAATAAACCTAAACTGTGCACTTATGTTTCAGTTCTGTTCTAGCGATAAGTAATTTAACGGCTACAAAATATTTTTTTCATTACTATCTGTACACGTTTACAAACTCGTGGTACGGATATAAACATATCACTTTAAAATAGAGGTAGTTTTGAACCTACATATGAATAATGGCATTATATACTTTAACAAATAACGTAACAAAAAATAACGTAACATGACGCCTGTAACCCCCGAACAGGTAAGCAGAGGAGTACACTCCCACGTTTCGCCAGATCCATTTATATCTCATTATGCCTATTGCCATATACCGGGCACAAATCCAGACTACGATCCACGACTGGAAAATCTAAATTAGAAAAATCTGATGGTACCCGACCCGGGAATTGAACCCACGACCTGTCGATAGGCAGTCGCGCTTGCAACTATTAGACCAACGAGGCAGTCAGCATAGGAGTGTAAAAAAAAGACAAATTGGATAAAATCCCAAATGTTCGCATAATTGCTTTACGCTTTATTTTCTTTGGTTTTTATAAGATATTTTGATACTGTCAACAATCTCCTTCTAAAACCACAAACGCCCTTCTACCCATAGACATCCTACGAGCCACATCCCACTGTTGAAGGTAGTGAGCATCAACCTTAGCGATCCTTTTACATTTTACATTCGTAGCCCTGTTGGTTCGGAACGGTTAATGACCTTGCTTCAAGCTTTAATATTACAAAAAAAATCTGTATTCAATACACAAACTCTTACTTAAAAGTATGTGTTCGTATCGCGGATAATTTCCCTCGTACCTACGTCCAAGTTTCGAAACGCCGTTGGGAAAGTTTGGATGATAGTTGTTTTAACTGTTTCGCTGAGTTGTGGCACATTCACGTAGAATACTGTGTAGCTAACACAACTTGACAACATTCAGTGTGTAAGCTTGCCCAATATAAAAGGTAAAGAGGCTCAAAAGTTAAATTTATAAAACGTGAAGACTTTTGAAATTTAGTGTTTAATTTCAGTTTATTGCAATGAATATGATAACTTAGCGTGTAAGGATTTTGGTTATAATAAATTCCACCCACCTAAACTAAACTTCTGTAGCGATATAAAGGACGTGGGGTAGGTACTAGAGTTCTTAATTGCATGCTTGCCTCCTTAACAGCATATCCACATCCAGTGTAATTTGCACATTGGCGGTAATTATTTAGATTTTTACATGGGCTGCGCAATCTTGTACGATGCCATTGTTTTAAACGTAAAATATATGAATAATGCATTTTTTTTAATTACATTGCCGCCATCACCATCATTTTCATCCGCTTGCATAATTTCATTATGTTTAGCACAGGCTTTCCCTAACTCCAAAAAGCACCACCACTACACTTTCTCGTGTTAATACATGGTATAATTCTATTTGAATTATATTCTAAAAACCCTAAAGAAGCCGAGAATTCCCACTTCAACGTCCTAATACGATGTTCTGCTCTAAAATTACCAGCAACACATTAATTTACGTATTATAGATTTTCCGTCACAAAAAAATTATAGGTGTAAGGTAAACGCCTAATTGCGTTTTTAATACGTCTTCAACAAACTTAAAAAGTCGGTTAGCAACTTCATTCAAAAAGTAAATGGTATCACTACATTACCATACCATAACTCGGCAGTCTCTTCTAGTTCTAGCAACGGCACATTTAAAATAAAATAATTTCAGCTGCCATATAACGGCAGGTCTGTAAGGATAGAGATGTTTGGCACTCCGTGCTCTCTGCCTACCCCGTAAGGGACCTGGCGTGAGGA
>DWMI01000018.1:0-11842 GCA_018245055.1 Pyrrhopyge creona | reverse complement strand
GAAATAGTAAACAAATGCTTATAACATGTTAAAATCACATCAAAGTAATAAATATGTCAAAAATGATGATGATGTCCGCTGTTGCCGTAACAATAACTTTCATTGTCTCTGGCACGAGCTAGCTGCAACCAGAGTGAGATCAGAATGAAACGGTTAAAACATAGACACGTAATAACCGAATACCATCAGCATTGCATGAAATAATGATAGGTTCAAGACGTTTCCTGTTTTCGAGTCTTCCGAATGGGGTTAGTTAGCTTTCACCCGTTCTTTAGATAGGCCAGTCAAAGTTGCGTCAGAATTTCGAGTGGCCGTATTTTTCTACAGGAGAATAGTTAACCCAGTTTCCACGCTGTTTCTGGCTATATTTACTTCGGTCTACATGAGCGCGCGCAGCGCGACGCACCGCCGATGGCCACTTCGAACATGTCACTGATATTTAAAGCACGGCCGTCCTGGTGAAGTCCCTCGTCGATATTTTTCTGTTTCGTTACACCCGAAATGCTTTATTCATTTATTTACATAATAAAATGTATGTCTTTTGAGAACAGGATACCATATACTCATTACGGTTCCAACCGGAAAAATAGTGATAAATATTCTAACATGACTTAGTCACCTGTTCGGTGCGTCTTGCATATTGTTAATGTAATGAATCAGTAATCTAGATAAACACGAATATCGGCCGATGCGAATGAACTCCGCTTTAATGTAATCCAACACCGAAGTGTGCCATCGGCCCGTCTAACCTTTTACACAAAAAACAGCTAAACATTTTTAACTTTTGGACGGCGACGGTTTTGTCGTGATATTTTTTCTGAATACTTATGTTAAGTTGAATATAAAATTTAATTTCCATAAGAGAGTACCGTTTATAATTATTTACACTAGGGTATATATATATATTTTTCTGACATTTTACTAAATTCCAACGACACAGAACATGTTCCGCTTATCGTAAGGATTGTTAGGAAATTAATTGAAGATGGCACAGAGTTAGCATTGGTACCGTACATTATGAGCTCATGAAAACCGCGCGTGCGCATGCTGTTGACCTACTTATGCGATGATGACGACTAGTTCCCCTCCATCGGACCACACACGCCTCACTGCGCTACAGCCATACCCATTATTGCAACGCATCCTAACACTGAAACATCGGTGCTAACTTTTTAACGAAATCCCTTTCGGCGGTTCATTGACCCCGCTATCGAAATCCGCACACTCACACGAGTGTCCTCGACTATCCGGCCAGATAAAAAAATGAAACAAAAAATTCTCTTATAACGGTGAATGAATATAAGACAGGGATAACTATATTTCGGCGGTGTACTCTACAAACGTAAGGTCGGCTACGAAAAACACTGACGCAATTTTTACGGCGTACGTAATTGAGTACTGACGATGTCAGCGGTGTGTATGTGTGAGCGCCGAGAGCGACGCCCGCGTCTGCCGAAACGGAGGCGGAATATTTAGGTGAAAGTGTTTCGAATTTCGACATGACGACATTCGCGCGCAGTCGTTATCGTGATTTTGCCGAATCGAGAGGTTCGGAGAGCGCGCAGGCGGCCGCATATCAACCGCTACCTGCGCCCGCGCTACCCTAGTGTTCTCGTTCCGCAGGAAGTGCGCTGGACTCCGCGTGCTGAAAGTATCGAGTGCCGCTTTAAAAAAGTATGCTGAGAGTTGGTGTGTCGAAAAATTTTCGAAGACGTAAATTAAAAAGGTGTTTGGTGTTTCTATAAAGACGTGGAACTTCTTGTGATGTGCACGCCTAGCTGTTAGGCAAGCTGTCGTCCGGTGACAACCTGGGGCCTGAGGCGCTCGACGCCTCTGCGCATGCGCGACAACTGCAGACGATGACATCCACGATGGGTAAATATTTCTATTTTTAAGAGATCAATTTTTTTTGTATAGATGGGGATGGGAAAATAATATAAATACATGATATAAGTACTCATGGGAAATACATTTCCGTGTATTAATACTACAAACGTGCATGTAAACTGTAAAAAAGTAATTTGTTCTTGTAAGCAGACATCGTAGACTATTGCGTAGCAAGAGCTACGCGCCATGCTACGTGCGAGTCTTTCCGAGCCATTTTTTTCGACGGTCCAACAATAAATTCAAGAATAAACGTACGTGTTAGTAATATATTGATCGGCAAAGTGTATTAAATCATTATTTGATATAATTAAATAAAGCTTATGTATTCTATTTATTCTTATTACAACAACGGCGTAATAAATGATAAAATATCCTTGAGACGTGACGAGGAAGTGGAAGACAAATGTACGTTTTTAGATTATAAACTCGGTGTAGTCAAATTTTTTTGTTAAACACATCTCTTCGTTGCATCATTTAATTTGCGCATCTATAAGAAAAAAACGGGATTTTGAAACGGAAAAAAACTCAGAATTACAATTACTTTTATTTCAAGAATTTCTTATCGTATATGTGTGTATATATAGGCTTTTTTATCTTTGCGTTTTGGAAAATATTCAAATCATCTTTATCAATCATGATTCTTATTCAATACACTATTTTATCCTGGTATGTACCACTGAATCAGTGTTCAATTTAATTTATTGCTGAAATAGGTAATTGAAATAATTTTACTATGGCTACAATTAGTAATGAGCAATTTTTCATTGAACTATTGTATCAACAATCATTATTGAAATTGTTTTGGTATTAAAAACGTGTGGTTACACAACAAAGCGGTACGACTTTAACCGTGACATTCCAAAATCATCTCGTGGATCACGATCGTGACTTCAGAACAGTTATAATTTATAATCACACTTTTACTTTCGTTACAATATGGCCGCCCTTTGTCTATGGCCTATGACTCGATGGGGTCGACGATCTGCCGCTATTTTGCCGTTACCAAAATACGTTTTTTACGCTCACTTTCCAATGCGGTGAAAGCGAAAAGGTACCGAATGTCACTGGTTCCTTTCAAAACATTGTAGTGGGAGGATGCCGGTGCCGAGTTAAAATAATAATAGGTGTGCCGGTCTGACGAGAAAACATTGGTCGCTATTTTGTACGATTGGCTGCGGTCGTGACTGCTACAATAATAATAAAGTTCACAAAAAATGCATCATAGAATATTCAGTTTTACCAAGCTTCATGTTGTTCAAAAACTGTATTACTCATTTGAAGTTTTGAGGTTTATAACTTTTTATCTGCATAATAATAATAACATAAAAATTCCCAATGTTTCTTTAATATTTATAAAAAAAAATGCAAAATTATAGAGAAGTTTTACTATCTAAATCATTACGTGATGGATAAAATATCATTAATGGATTTTTTGACAAAATGAAGGAAGTGGAAATTTTGTCTCTCGTTTACCTTCTGAATCAAATAAAGGCGATCAATCGGCCACATGTTTCCGGAAATGAGTTTAGAAGGAGCTGACTAGTCGATTCGGCGGATCAAACCCGAGACGCATTTAAATAGTCGTATTAAAAGTAAACATTTACATTATGGAATAGGAAGTCGATAGATCGGAAGTGTCTAGTTTTAAAACAAATCGGCTCAGTACTACGCGGAGCTGAATGCCAAGGTTGTGCGGCGAAGGCTAACACTACAAATCCTGATCAATTTGTCTTTGTGCGCATCAATTTATATAGCACTCTTATCATTCGAATCCATAATTATTAATTATTTCTTAACTCGCCATCTCACATGTAATTATCTGTTTACATTAGCAATGATTTCATTTATCGCCCATATCATCGTGTAGACAACTAGAGTTTATAATTTTGTTTAAAATAGAAAAATTTCCAGAAAATCCAAGTTTTCGTAAAGTAGTAAAAGGGCCGTAATGTGTTAATATTGAAAATCAATATATTTGTTTTAGAAACGGCCAGTCATTGCATGAAACATTATACTATAAAAAATATAATATCGTCATCAGAATGGACTTAGCGAGTCACTAAGGTTCTAGCGGGACAACACACATGATGAAATCGTAACACTGTCCCGGAATGGTATCTTTCTATGAAAATGTGTTTATTCTGCAAAGCATAAGTTAAAGTAATCAGTGATTCAGTTCGACATTTAGCTATTATTAGAAATAAATGATTGAGCTATCAGAAAAATATTAAATTTTTGATAAGCGTTTTCACAAACTGAGCCTAACTTCGTTTTTGTAGCATGATCATAATGAAAGGAATTTATTTTGGAATCAAGCATATTTGTTATAACAACAGGAAGGACATAGAATTAAAGGAATGGAAGGCATAAGAATGGCATGTCCCAAGTTAATTTTGACGCCCTAATTTTAGGTGTGAATAGTCAATACTGAGAGCACAAACTTGGTAATTAACGTTTTAATTTCAAATTAAGGAATTTTCAAGCGTAAAATAACGCTAAATACAAAATAATTTACAGTTTTGGCTCAAATCAAGGAAATATTAAGTCGGTAGTCTATTAGAGACATGTTTGTATATAATATGTACATATGTGCTTTAATATTTGTGTATTTATATATGTAGTCGACTGTATTAGTAATCGAAACCTTGGAATTAAATTTGGACACCATAGCTCACCTTGAGCGATCATTGACTCTACATTCATTGTGCAATCAACTGTGGGCCTACTATTTTGAATATTTGTTACCGACACCTGGCACTAATTACTCGTACATTATAATTGCTTCGCCGCCGACGATTAAATGACAAACAACTTGCTATATTCATAGTTACAGTACAGTATACAAACAGTACAGTACGGAATGTAGAATCAAGTTACAAACAGTACAGTACAAAATGTAGAGTCAACATGAATACGACTACATCCAATAGCATCTCTAACTCGACATTATATGTAATTGCTTCGAAAGTAATGTACTCTGTTAATAAAATTCTATTTATCGTATTTGACTGTCGATCAGATGCAAAACTGTTATAAGCTTACATTTTCGTCTTCTCTCTCCTTAGTCCACCGTAAGACAACGGCCCATTAAGGTATGATTGGCTGAGCAGGTACCGGTCGTTGGTCGAAGCGGGCGGGCGGCCTCGCCACGACACTGACATTGCAACCGGAACTGTCTACTTCCTACACCATGAGATGGATTCAGCTGTACGAACCGGCTTCAGAAGGAAGTTATTTCAATGAACAGCTACCCAATAATCACGGGGTATGCCAGTACGAGTACCGATTGTAGGAATTTAGATAATAATCGGCAGTTTGTTATTTAGTGGCAAGTTTTCACAAGCGCTTTCGTGATTTCGAGGGCATGCTATCTAGTGTACTTCGGTTATTATTGTTGCATTGCAGCTAAACATTCTTAGGGCCCCTGGTAGGAAGTAAAACATTTCAGATAGCTACGTTGGCAATTATCTATACACTCCAGCCAATTAATATAAACGAATACAAAAATATCGTGCTGATAAATTTCCGAAGCATCCTCTAGTAGCGAGGATAGGTCACCCATCGCGATTAATATAATTAATCATTAACATAACTGTGATATAAAGGCTCTTGTTTCGTTATATTTCATAAGATTTACCCCGCTCGGATATAAAGATAAAACGAGTATATTCATAAAATTTTGTAAATTTACTTTAGAAACTGTTCCTATCCTGCTTTGCCTCAATTTCACGTAGGGTCGACCGGGCGAGCGTCCGACACCTACATAAATTTGAGTTTTATGGCAACGTCTGCCCACGACGGACCAACGGATTACTGCCCACTTTATCGTATTATGTATCATTGTATCATTCAGTGGTTAAATATAATATATAAGTGTATATTATATCTACCTCTGGAACTCAAGGTAATAATCCCCAGCGCGGCTCGTAGCGGAAACAGCGTCCACGAACTACAGGCACTGCGACTGGTCACTGCTGATCGCTAGAGTAAATATTGTCTTAACTGGTGTCTTAACTGTCATGTTGGTTGTAAGTGCGACGCGACTGCCTATCGAGAGGTCCTGGGTTCAATTCCCGAGTTTTGTGCTGTTTGACTTTGTTTCATCGCTGAGTGACAGCCACCATGGTACCACCATGGTTTCTGCTACGTTTTATATGTATATAACAAGAACAAAACAACATATAATATTATTTATTGTCGAGTTGTCGACTCTCTTAATATGTTTTTCATTTAATAATATGGTCTTTTATTCATCGTCTCGATATGGTATTTTATTATGTATCTGTATACAGGTAAATAAGCTCTATACCCGTAGGTTTACATAATCGCAGCTGTTAAACACACACAACTAACACGCACATAGAAACACCCACAAACAGAATTGATAAATGGATTTATCATTTCAATTTCTGGCCAGCTCGAAATACGTGTTATTTGACACTATGACCATAATACCAAATCACCGGTACAATTGTAGTCAATGGCCACACAAAATACTTACTCATTGTACTCAGTGTAGTTGTTGATAAACATGCCACCAAGTGTTTTGAACATTCAAAACGCCGACCCTGAATGGACGCTTACCTTCAATAAAACGTGAACGCAGCCAACCGTATGTCTGTAGCGGTAAAGTTCGAAATACTTATCAAGATACAACATTAAGTAGCTTCCGTCTAGCGCTATGGTTCCAACTTCATGAAACAGTCGTGCGTCAAGTTCCACTGACGAATTAATTATCCAAACCGATTGATCAGTATCGATGTTCAAATTAATTGCCGTCAGAGCAATCTTAGAATTTATTGTTTCGAATCGAATAATTTCGATCCCCGATTAACAATGCCCGCTGATTGATTGACCTTTGTTCATAACCATCAAATATTACAAAGTAGAAACGTTCAAGAATTATTTTAAAACTCAATTCTTAGGTGTATAATAATCGCGACGTATGCAGATAATTTAAACAACTTTGGAGCTACTTTTAACAAATACATACATATACAGCAGGACCTCTTTAATCCGAACCCCCTCTAGTCCGAACACCTCTGTAATCCGAACCCCCGACCCGAGTCCGCGCTGTCTCGCTCTCGCCCGCCAGTTACTTTCCGAACGTCGAGTAGGTATTACGCGTATTTGATTTTGTTATCCGTACGCCATTTTGTGTAGCTATTGTGTCGCTCGTGCATTTTGACTGTTATTTGTGCTTTTGCATCATGGCTTCGACGTCAAAGAAAAGGAAACACGTTACCCTGACTATTTCCCAGAAATGCGAGATTTTGGATCAACTTAAAGAAGGTATTTCTTTTAGCTTTCTTGCTCAAAAATATAATGTGGGCAAATCTACCATTTTCGATATTAAAAAGAAGGAAGAACAAATACGATCTTATGTTGTGAAAACTGAAAAGGGTCCAGGTGCTCGAAAGACGTTGAAAACACCCGAAAATCCACAACTCGAAGATGCATTATTTACGTGGTTTATAGAACAACGTCGAAAAAATGTTCCCTTGTCAGGTGATATTTTAATGGAGAAGGCGAAATACTTTCATGGAAGGCTTGGGCGCGGAGAGTTTTCTGCTAGTAAAGGTTGGTTGGAAAAATTTAAAAAGAGACACGGTATACGGCAATTAAAAATGACCGGCGAGAAAATATCAAATAACGAAGACGCCGTTAAACCATTTCAGGTTAAATTTATGGATATTATCAAGGAGAAAGATTTATGTGCAGACCAAATCTATAATGCGGATGAGTCTGGCTTGTATTGGAAAACAATACCAGATAAAACGCTGGCTTCTGAATTAGAACGTACAGCCCCAGGTTCTAAAATTTCTAAAGAAAGAATAACATTTATGCCTTGTGCGAATGCTTCTGGGACGCACAAACTGCCTTTGTTGGTCATTGGCAAAGCACAAAAACCACGTGCTTTTGCTTCTGTACGAAAACTACCCGTACAGTACATGGGGCAAAAGAATGCATGGGTGACGAGATCTATATTTCTGGAGTGGCTTAAAACATACTTTATCCCTGAAGTAAAAAAATACTTAAGTAAAAAGAATCTGCCACTGAAAGCGCTATTGCTTCTCGATAACGCACCAGCACATCCGATTGATGAAGACCTGCAATCCATTGATGAAGATTTTACAGTTTTATATATGCCTCCTAATTGCACAGCTCTTATCCAGCCAATGGACCAAAACGTTATCCAAAATATAAAGGTGAATTACAAGAAAAAACTTTTACTGCAAGTTTTTGCTCAGCAAGAATTGGAATCTGAATGTACTGTATCTGATGTCCTTAAGAAGACCACCATGAAAGATGCTGTTTTCTTACTGGCTGAAAGCTGGCATCACTTGAATGCGGACCTAATAAAAAAATCTTGGTCTCCCTTGTGGCCTCAATCACACATCGAAGAACATACAGGCGAAGACTTTGAATCCGAAGATGACATTCCTTTAGCATTTTTCGTTGATAGAGGCTACTCTGAGGCTGAAATTAATAACTTCTTACTAAGCAATGATGACCTAAATGAAACTGAACCTCTTACTGACGATGAAATTATACGGCAAGTAACACAGGAATGTGATGGTGAAAATGAAGAGATTTCACACGCTAAACCCGTGGCAAGCGTTTCCCATTCAAGCGCCATGTCTGCCTTAAATACATGTCTTGAATGGGCTGATCAAGTGGATATTCCTTTGCCAGAAAAAATGCTTTTACGTAAATTACGAGACAAAGCTTTTTATTTGTCATTAAACACCACACGACAAACCAAAATACTGGATTTCTTTAAAAATGTTGAATAAAATATGTAACGTTTATAGATGAATACAAATATTGTATTATGTATGTATCTATTATGTAGTTTTATTCACAAAAAATACCCTTATCATCTATACCCCTATAATCCGAACGCTCCACCAATCCGAACGGGGGCTAAATTTTCAGAGTTCGGATTAAAGAGGTCCTACTGTATATCCTATGAACATCGCACTTAGCTTCAAATGCTTTGATGACGTCCCAGACGTTCAGACGTCCCAGAGCTTAGTCGATTATCAGAATTGTCTCTAGTGTATTAAATAGTTGACGAGCACGGTCAAATTGTCTTTATCCTGTATATCAGTTTTACCAGGCTAGTGATAAATGTTTCTGATGTCGAAGGAGCTTAATTATTATGGTACAATTTATTTTATATTATTAGATAAGACCTTTAAAGAGTAAAGTTAACATTTAAAAAGTACTTTAATATTCCATTACATTCTTTTCGAACATTTCTAAATTCTATTAACGTCTTTCTCCTCTTCTCTATATTTTCGAATTCTTCTCCACGAAATTGTAGGACAGTACGTGTATTCGCTTTACACTATTCCTAAATAACTTCCCTTGGTTTACTCAATATGATTTTAAAAACATTACACTTTATTTGAGTAATTTATTATTTTTAGAACACCGATGCATCACACACAAATTACGTCCGACAGTGGTTGTGCTTTTGGTAGGGCGGAGTATTCAGAGTCCGAGATTGACGGTTAAAATGGTTTCCGCTAAATGTTTGGCTATCCTGAGGAGCGGATGAGGCTGGTCGTCAGTCTCTTCGCTGTTGCCGGTATACTTTAGCCCTTCGGAACCTTTGCCGTACGGAGTCTCTCCACCAGTCTGCAAATAGAATAGGCCCTTGGTGCCTGGCTTGGACGGGTAGCCCATGTAGCTGCAAGGACATTAAAATTGTTGAAATGGTAGTTTTATTCAATTTATTATAGCAATAATGACGTTAGCTCTGATATGCGGTATGATTCCATGCGAGGAATCATATCATAATATCTAGGGGTATTTTATTTATTACACGCCTCGTAATGCGCTGCGTTCGAACTTGTGCATTACTGTAACATCTCAAGGTCAACCCATTTTCTGATTCTAAAATGCCTCTATCAAAGTTATGTTACACTTTTAAGATTATGTCATACTTATAGACAGATATTCCATACTTCTGGGAACCATTCAAGCAGCTTAATTAACAAACAAACGACAGGCCCGTTGGCGCAGTGGTTAGTGAACCTGACTGTTGTGCCGGGGCTCGTGGGTTCGATTCCCACCCAGAATAAATATTATTGTGATGAACACGAGTATTTGTTCTGTCTGGGTGTAAAAAAAATCAATATTAGTATATATTTATATGTATATGTGTAGTTTATCAGCCTGGTTACCATAACACAAGCTCTCTTGATGCTTACTTTGGGACCAGGTCGCTGTGTGTGCAGATGTCCCAAGATAATATATTATTATTATAGAATCAACAATTTTATTTATTATATTATTTTTTTACTACAACTATGTCATTAATTTGCAACACTGTGTTTTTCTAGAGTATATTCAGATATTGTATATTCAAAAAGGGTATATTCAGATATTTTAGGGTATTCTCAGATATTTTATTAAATACTGCTCTAACAAGTAGCAACTGGGAAAAATTAAAAAACAAAATCAACAGTAATAAGACATCCTAAAAGAAGGCTGTGTCATTAGTACTATTGCTAGACAAGCATGTATGACAACTTTAATGAAAGTAGATGGGGTGAAAGAAGTTGGAGAGTCAGATAGAGAAGATGGTAGCCACATAAAATCTGTAGATTATGGTGTGACAGTATGTACATATGTGTTCATTTGAGTACAGGCTGCAGTGAGTTAAACAATGTAGGATGCATTTATCAGATTGTACTATGAAGAGATTTGTCTTGTTTTTATCTTGTCTTATATCAGTAACACATATTCAGATCAGCAGATCAAGTAGAAACGAAGATTTAAAGTTCATTTAACACAACAAATATCATTCTATGTATGCTTATATTCATCATATAAATGTTTTTCCAAGATTTAACACACAGCCCCTAGCTCAACAGCTTTGTTCACTAACCACTCTAGCACTAGGCTAGCTAAATGCACAAGAAAGCAATATTTGAAATAATGTTGAAATTTGCTGATGTCATAAGTAGTTTTTGTATCAAGTATACATTACTCACACACACATATGAAACGATTGTTCAGATGTGTGCTCATCACACTGTTTTTATCAGCAACCTCTTTTTCAAAGCTGTTTCCTTGTGCTCATTTGTTATGTACAAAGCAAAAATATTCTATGGTTTTAATGCTTAATGTTATTCACATAATGAAATTTATTATTAACAATCTTATTATTAACAACCTTATCGGTTGTTCATCTTCATTATCAGGATTTTTCAGTCCAGGGCTTGATATCAGTCAGCCCTGACAAGCACCATAATATCCTGACCTCAGCTAGTTACATCCAGTACCTGTCTGCAGTCTATCACAGATCACCTTGTAACCTAACTGTAGTGTGTCTTACACCATTTGCCTGTGTTGTCCATTCCAGAACCTGTTTATTCCAGCAGTTGCTTGTTCCTTGGCAGATATGGTGCAATTTACTAGCATTTCAACATTCTAATTCTGTAAGCTATCCCTTTTGACATTGGATTTCTGTGCAATATGTTTATTGTACAGAAAAAACAGTTGTAGTTTAGTTGAATGTCCCTACAACGTACAGCAATGATTGCCACTATGCAAACAGGAATATTTGGTGTATTTGGTTTATTGTTATTACCATCACCCCAGGTTAGCACTTGAAAGAGATTGGACTAACAGAATCTCTATACTTTGACTAGAATCTTTGTATGCAGATTCTCATTTTTTTTATTATAATGATGGAGCGAATGTAAAAATAGATTCATAGTAGTTATTTCAAATCTAAATATCTAATATCTGGAAAATTGAAATATCCAAAATGCTTTGGTTCAACGGCACAAACTATTATTTATCAGTACTTATCATTCATAAGTTTTTGACAATTCACAATCCATTCATTATTGGTCCTGAGTATATTAAACTAAAGCATATGCTGGCTTTATAAGAGATGAACGTGATTAGTAAGGGCTCTTTCACACCAGCGCGC
>DWMI01000017.1:0-11929 GCA_018245055.1 Pyrrhopyge creona | reverse complement strand
GGGGTAGGCAGAGAGCACGGAGTGCCAAACATCTCTATCCTTACAGACCTGCCGTGCTTCTTCCACATTCATCACTCATCATTCATCTACCTGATGGCCATAGCTTATTATCCAAGAACATATCAACTTTATGCCTTGTTATAAAGATTTTATAGGCATCGTAATTCGTCTGCCGTTTCATTTTCAGTTTTACAAGTGAAACCTTTTCTTGCGTCTTTTCGTATATATATTCAATAATATCTTGCTCTAACACATCTTTGGCAACATTTTATATAAAAAGCGGCACTTTAATATCCGCCACTTTAAAACTTCTGACTGGTTGACTCGGACACCTTTTAATAAAGCGATTTCTAAGCCTCCGTTTTTGATACAAAATCCATTCTTTGCTTCTTTTGGGTTCCTTCTACTCACCATCTTTTTGTACTGCTTCAGAATAAGAATCAATTTTTGTCTTCCCCGCCCGCTTATAAGTACACTCAGCTAAATTATTCGATTTATTGTTAATGAAGCCCTAATTTAAAGCAGCATTTTTATTCCTTCACTAATCTAAACACTTGCCTGTTTGAAACTCTGTACTCTCGTTTGATTTGTCTTCGGACATTTTGTGTTATCAGTGGTTTTCTCGATGCTTTATGGACTGCGAAGGAGATATCTTAATGTATCTCTTAAAGAACCCCATCTTAATTAAACTAGTCCATGAATAGCTCTGAAAGAAGTTCAACTTGAACAGTTCTAAATGTGAACTCTTTTATCATTTGATTTACGTATGTATCTTATCTTTTTATTTACTTATTTATATTCTTACAACTCAGCCTGGTACCTGCTTGTTTCTGTTATTAACTTCTACCCAAGGGTTGTCTGGTAGAGATCGCTCCTTAACAGTATGACCGCCTGTTGTATATATTTTCACATTTACTAAGTAATGTATTTGGTATACAAGAAAAAAAATTGTAATGCATCATATTGTAAATGTTATTCGTTTAAACATTGAAAGAGACGTGCGTTCTGCCCTCGCTGCCTGGCGACTGCGCGAACTACACGCTGAGGTGGCATTTCGACACTAGCCTGAACAGGTGAGAGAATGATCAGTTCTAAGTTATTGCCTTCATTCCCTAATCAATTTGCCGTTCAAAAATCCCGACTAGTTCTTTTAGATACTGATATGGCATTTTGTCTATTGGAACTGATTTTTGAGTTGCATTTCAATTTCTTTAGCAATCAGTACTTCTTTAGCAGTCTTTAGTATCTTTTTTATTTCGGGTGGGGGGGGTCCCACATAACCCGATATCTCTCTCAGGATATCGGGTTATGTGGGACTTTTACCGCACTAAAAGCACCTCCGTCGCCTGCCTCTGCACTAGAAGGAGAACTCCGGGAACTCTAGCGGAAGGCACCGGTGTCTTCCTAGCGCGACGCCCATGCGGGCGCAACTATCGGGAGAGACATGATACCTCATCCCACGGCTTCCTGTTTCTACGACAGCATGCGGCCACACACATACCGCCGTCCTTCCCGAAATCGCTAACTGAGCTAACTCTAGGCTCTCACAATCCCGGAAGCCTCCTTTTAGTCGCCTCTTACGTCAGACAGGAGATAGCGTAGATCGTATTCTGATCCCGAGCTGCAGGGACAGTCTTTAATACCTCAAGTTCCTAACTTGTCAAGTTAAGAATGAAGTAAAGGTGCACAGAGTAGGATCTGCCTGTATTTATGAAAGGTGCCGTCAATTCTACTACGGCGGATGTGGCGGCAACGGAAACAACTTTGAGTCCGAGGAGCAGTGTATGAGCAGCTGCGGCGAACAGCAGCTCACCACCACCACGCCCGCGCCCGCTATAAGGACTACCTCGATTATTGCACCAGGTTTGTTTGTTTTTCAAATTTCTTACCAATCCAAAAAAATATTTATTATTATTGGTCCGTCTTTTGTTTCCTTTTTAATAGGGATTAGTCAAACGAATTTTTATATTTTACAAAACTTAAAAAAAATACGTAAGCCTGACAGCACACCTGTAATCCCCGAAGAGGTGGGCAGATAGATATAGTACTACACTACCACTTTTCAACAGTAACGTTTAGGTCCCATCATGGAGTAGGTGGTTAGCCTATTGTCATATCAGGCACAAATCCAGACTCCGAGCCACTACTAGAAAAATGTAAATTAGAAAAATTTTATAATTTTCTAATTCGACTCATGATTTTGAATCCAGGAGCTCTCGATCGACAGTCGCCCTTGGAACCGACACGACCAAAATGCAGTCAAAAAGTTAAAAAACATTTGATTTTAAAACATTATTGTTGCTTTAATTGAAACTTATCAATATACATACTTGCTTATTTGCTCCGTCGTATTTAAGAAGATCTTGTTAAATATTTCATAATTAAGCTCCTTACCTTATTAATTAATATTAAGAATTATGACCGCGTTCGTAATTCTGATGTAAGGAAGATGCTTTGTGTTAAAGATAGCATTGGTGTAAAAATGAGAAAGGGCATGCTGACTTATGGGAGAGTTAGAAGTCTCCGAAACCGGTGTGTATGTATGAAGAGAGTGATGAATGTGGAAGAAGCACGGCAGGTCTGTAAGGATAGAGATGTTTTGCACTCCGCACTTTCTGTCTACCTTGTAAGGGACCTGGCGTGATGATATCATAATAATGTAGGTATATCTATTAATTCTGTTTTATAAATATTTTGTTTCGAACGCCTGAAATATAACAACAAAAATAATAAGCTTCACGTTATTTTTGCATTATTTTATGTTAAATATACTTGCCCGAGTTTAAAGTTATAGGAAGGAGGACACTTAAACTATTTGTACCACCATTACCTACAACTAAATGTAGAGTCTCTGTGCAATTTATATTCTCAAGCGCTCTCTATTTTTATTCGTAGGGTGAAAAAAATAATATTGTATTTGGAGATGGGATTGCGCGCCCCTGCAGCTGCCCCGCGTGCAGCGGAGACACTTTATTTCGATCTGATTGAATTTTCATAATATTTGTATGTATATCGGCTTTGTGCTAAGGCTACAAAAAGAATTGCAAATAGGGGCAGTGTTTGAGAAAGTGTTTTAACGTCGTGTAAATTAAAAGTGGTAACAGATTTGATAGCATTTGTGCTGTTGATATACCTACTTTTTCCTCAGTCTATTGCAGTCCACTGCTGGATATAGGCATTTCCTGAGAGGTAAAAAAAAGTACAATCATACTTGTAATCCCCGAAGAGGTAGGCAGAGGAGTGTAACACTACACTCCCACGTTTCACCAGTTGCTTTTTGGTCTCATTATGGAGTAGGTGGTGAACCTATTGCCATAAATCGGGCACTAATCCGGACTCCAAGCCACTACTAGAAAATCTAAATTAGAAAAATCGAATAGTACTCGACACGGGAATCGAACCCAGGACCTCTCAATCGGCAGTCGCGCTCGCAACCACTCGACCAACGAGGCAGTCAGGACGTCATTGAGACTACGTTATTTAAAATTCTAAAAGGAAAATTATCCACCGGCATCCACTGTGACTTTGGACCATGGGTCTATTGATATTACTGAGTTTCCTGTAGGTACCCTGAGCAATTCTTGAGAGATTCATTGGTCTTGTAAGGTTGTGGTAACGAGCGGTGGGAATTGCGATCGTCATTTGCCATTTCGTATCAAAATCACCCTCATCACCTTCTTGATAATGATCAAGATGGGAAAGAAAGTTGTTCTCTTAACTGGTTGCACTGGCTATCACTGTTCAATCTAATTGTATCATTAAAGGTTGGTACGTGGTATCAATCCACATCAATGTTCATAAGTGTTTTGCTACATACTTAAAATGTACCGACTTACAATACGATCAAATTAAGTGTAGGAACGTCAAAGATCTCGACATGTCAACTGTTAGTTAAGAAGTACGGTTCGCAAAAAAATGTGCTGTTTTTTTGAGATTATTTAACTAGGTCTTGCGTGCATAAAAAACTACAAAATTTGTTTGATTCAAAAGCAAAACTGGCCACATCTCGTTACCATCAGTGTGTATTGTCGTAGATCATCGTTAATGTAACACAAATGTAAATGCAAATTAAATTTAAGTGTATATGTTTCAGTACAGTACTCTTTTATGAATAAATATTATTATTATTAGAACAGTGTTCTAAAGAATGCATGTATTTATAAATTTTAACTCTTGTTAGATTTACTTGTTAACTTGCTTTGATACAACTGTGAATTATTTTAGGTAATGACAATTTTATATATTTGTTTTGTTATCCCTACCAAGTCGTTTCATGATGACGTCAAAGGCGTTACAAAATGGCGAAACGGCATACCTAATTTAAATTTAATCGCACTATATCCCGAACAATTAAAATAAGTCGCTTAACAATAAAAGCAAAATTCTCGTAATCACAATATGCTCAAAAACCTGCAATTTTGTCGCATTACCGAGACAAAACCTGTTTAAATATGAGTTAACAAATTAAAATGTTCTCCGTTCACAGACAATCAAAAAACTAATTGCTCGGTGTAACAGATAAAGGCCATTACACACGTCAGCCAAGCGAGCATTAGGGCAGTAACACACAGGCTAATGGCCCCTCTCGTTATGAGGCCCGTAATTATCAAGGACTCAATGCCGCGGATGTAATGGCGTCAGACCTAAGACGAGACATAATTTATAAATACACAATTTACATACAAATATAACTTGAGATTATGACAGTTTGTACACGCTTTGTTGATTTTATAACTGTTTTTTGTCTGTGGGAACTTTTATACCTGCGATCTTTTGATTGGAGTTTAAGCGATGCATTTTCATTTCAATATTTGACGATCCGGCTTTACATTTATACATTAAAATCATTAAATGAATATGAGCTTTATTATTAAAGGGATAAATGTTTAAATTCCACTTTTCTCTTATTAAACATACTTAGTTTTTCATATGTTTGAATAAGTAAATTTATTTATGTACATACTTATTTCTACAGTATGTTTCGAGCATAAATTATAAGCGACTCTATTCGAATATTTATTTAAAATTATTGATTTCAATAGGGGTCATGCAGCACCACAATACTATGAAAACTACTCTTCTTTTATTTCCGTAATATAAAAATAAATTAAACAGAACAGAATCTGTTATTGGCAGGCATTTATTTGAAAACGTAAAAAGCACTTAAAGTCCCCAAACAAGTAAGCAGAGGAGAGTAGTACCTACACTCGCAAGTTTAACCAGTTACGTTTACGTCCCATTTTGAAATAGGTGCGGAACCTATTACCATACATCGAGCACAAAATTTGACTCCAAGCCACTATTCGTAATTTCTAGTTCAAAAAACCCAATAGTACCCCACCAGGGAGTCGAATTCAGGACCTGTCGATCGGCAGTCACGCTTGCAACCACTAGACCAACAACGCGGGCAGGCATTTATTTAAAATATTTTAATCTTATTAACGCCATATTATTACATTTTACTTAATGTAAACTAGCTCTTAATAACTTACATCGTATATTTAATAGCTACGTAAATTAACATTAAAGGGACATACGTATGAAAAACCTACAAAGCCGGTAAAGTTACACGAAAAGAGGTTTCTAATCAGTTATGCTTTTCCAAATATACAATTTACCTTTGAACTGCGCCGATTAAGTTCATTATTTATACGAGGCGGGTTATTGAAGGCGCGTGTGTCGACACACGCGGATGTTTAAACAGGCTCACATGACGCTACATTTTAAAGTCACAATGCAAAATATCATTAACATCATCTATATTGTAACTATATGGTATTTATAATATTGCGTGACGTAAAATCACGCTTATACTCTCCGTAGAGGTAGGCAGGAGTGTAGTACACTCCCACATTTCAACAGTTACGTTTACTGCTTATAATATCATGTACAAAATACTATAATGAGTGTTATGCAAAATATTTTTAAATTGTGACTTTTGGTCATATTTAACTTATACACAAATTTTATTTAATTGAATTTTACATAGTCATTAAGATGTCAGTTTTTGCCATTTTGTCGAATTTAATTTAACACCATTCTCAGCGCCTACTCCATAATAGGACGTAAACGTAACTGGTAAAACTTGGCAGTGTAGGTACTACACTCCGGCCTAGCTCTTCGGGTATTAAAGGCGTGATGTTCAATTTATTTTAACATTTAATCTATACATAACCTGCAGTATCGGAAAAAACTGAAATTTGACAATAAAATATCTTTAGATATTTCTTCCACACACAAATGTAATTTCAAACGTGGCAGAGCTTGTGCTCCAGTAACCGGACAACAGATAAACAAACATAAATATATACATACTTATGTAAATTATTTTAATTCCAGATACAAAAAAAACACTTGGACTCAACACAGTAACAATCAAGCTCGAGCAAGGAGCCAGGCGACTAAATGCGCGAAACGCTGAATTGTGCAATTTTATTCAGTTATTTAATTTCACCACATGTGAGCCGTCCCTTAACTGATTACACGCAGCAAGTAAAAGAGCCGAATTTATTTAGTATCTCAGCTCTGTATCGATTAGCAGGCAGCCAGCGCCCCCGCGGTCACGATAAGGCGCGCCACACACGCGCGTGCGACACGACCCGAGCGCGTGCCGTCGCCTCGTGCGAGCGTTATTGATATTGCATTGTTTTAATGCTTATTACCCGATCAGGTGTTAACATTGTATTGGTGAATAAGTGCAAGCTGCATGCGCATACGCCGATGTTGATTAATTCTAGAAACGATCGTCCAATTCTTAGAAACACAATGTCGTGTTTATGTCAGAAGAACCAATCATTCGGTATATATCAGTTTTAATAGTATTTGTTTAAAATGTATTGTATTATTGTGCTGTGAGGGTTTTTCGCTCATAACCCCCACGCTGGGCTTACGGGTTGGGGAACGCAGAGCACAGGTTTTCGCACCGCTCATGCTGCGCGGAAAGTCAGTGGGCGGAAAAGGCATTTAGCCGTGTTTATGTAAGCTGCGCTATGCCGCAGTCAGTCGGTCGCCAGACCCTCGTTTGATTTACAGCAGGGTGCACCACGTGCTGGTGAGGTTGGCTTGTAGCTTGAGCTCCTAAGGTGGAGCTTGGAACCCCTTGCACCCAAACAGGCAGAAGACAGACTGAACGCGGTAAACCGAAAACAGGGCGCGCTAGAGCTCTTTGCGGTAGGCCTATGTCCAGCAAAGGACTGATATAGGCTGATGATGATGATGACTATCGTACGTCACAATCATCGTTGCGAGGAGACCCGAGTCCAGCGGTGGAACGATAACAAGATTGATGTCGATATTCATTGCTTTTTTAACCTCACAGTTTTGTGGCGTTCCCGAAATTATAGTAGGAAATAGGAATCTAAGCTGTATTCGATATGACGCTTTCCACTGTAATCAATTTTTAATTTCGTGTGGGCAATAAAGATAGTAATAACTAATAATGCATTTTTTTAAGTTACAATACGATAATTTCATATACTTTCACACGACGTATTTTTTTTTGCACACTAATAGAACATAAACAAATTTAACAAATATATGTAAAGTTACCGACATAATTAAGTTCGGTATCCATCACAACGACTTCGACTAATTTGTATTCAATTGATATGAGTTCGATAGCATGAATTCAATTAACTCGAATGCGATAATTTGATCCGATAATAATTTTTCATTAATACGATTTGCATTATAGTGATTCTATTGATACAGATTCGTTAATATGATTCCATAAAACTGAAGCAACTTGAAGTCAAAAATTCTGACCGTGAGACCCTGAGATTTACATTGCCTAGGGCCTCCGATATGGTTAATTTGGTCCTGACTAAACCCACTCCAGTTTATTGGAATCTACGACTACATTTATCTATTAGTGAAGCGGGTTTCTATAAAATACGAAAGCATCACGTTGTATTGTATGTCAATTCTCTTTGTAAAGTTATGTTGTTTAAATGTTGACTTCGCACTACTTAACAAGTTTTACCATACCAATGTAAGTCATTCCAACATAAAATCGCCCAAACACTTGTACACAAATAAATTAACACCCAACAACCCTGTTGTTGAGCTCCATTTACGCCAGAAACGATGTGCTGAATGATATTTACGCGCCACAACTGTCCGCACACTGTATTTATTGATTTTGGAAATAATTAGTCGGCTTACGCGGGAAATATGGGATGCGGGACGTGTCAAATCGTTTGCACGTTAATAATGATCAATTCTAATGTCAATTTAGTGTAATAGATGGCGCTGCACGCTGGGAACTCATAAATTAACGTCAGTAACATAGTTTTACCTATTTTTATGATAATATTATATAATTATTATATAATACAAAATCTAATAAGATAGTACGATTATTGGAAAATGTATTTTAAATCTATATACATATATACTCCTGAAATATATTTTTTTAAAGCGCAAAGCTTGCAAACGACCGAAACAAAACAAAAGCCAGACTCGTGAAGATTACGAAACCAAAATCACGTGCAACACAGCTGCCGCGCAAGTCCAAAAAACCGGGAAATCAGTGTGGCCTAATGCTTACAAATTCATATATAAGTAAAAACGACCGCAAACCGGCACAAACGTAATTTTTCACACTCCAAAACAAATATGCGGTGCGTGTACAATCGTACTTTTTACCCAAAAACCGTTACTCATGTGAATGTTGGAACGCAACTATTAATTCATATTAGTGTTCTATTTTTGAATGCAAAACATTCTATTTTTAAAAACCACACTGTAAGCTGATAGTCGCGGACAGGGCTTTGAAATTCGAACACGTTTCTAATACGCTTTTAATTGGTACTCATTTATTTATATTCAGCCTGTCTATTTATGTATTTAAAATCTTTCTAGTTTTAGAAATAAAAAATACACGGGTTTTAAATTATTTCTGTTGAAAGCGCGAGTAGAAGTTACAAAAAGAGGAAACAATTTATAAGGAACTTTTTCCTACTTTTAACTGTCAGTATATTTATGCAAAAATAAAATTGTTCGTCTAAAATAAAGCCGTTTTAAATTCACCAGTTCAATTTTAACTTGAGCTTTAAAGCTTTCGAAGAATAAATCGGTTTTAAAATTTTTATAGGATCGCGTGTCTAAGCGGGTATAATTCAAATCACTCCATTATGTATCTCCCGCATTATGCAGATTTGAACGAGGAAGCGCCCAAAAGCGTGACTGCGACTGGGAGCAGGCTATCGACCACTATTGTAGGTCTCGGACACTGATTGCAGAAATATATTGGATATTCCATTAATGCGAATCTATTATATGATTGTTATATTGTCATGTTTATGAATTATAGGACCGTTAATGAACTATATTGTAAGCCACAGATAATATTTAATACCTACTTATTATGTGATGTTAAACATTTAATGTTACGATAGCTAGATTAAAAAAATAAGGAATTACTAATTATTAGTATTAGTAGTTGTTCCCGTTCCAGTGCTCTTGCAATAACTTATAATTTCAGGAAACTTTATTGCACATGTTTGTATACGCCTACAAAATGTTTTAAAATGGTATATATTTATTTATTTATTTTTATTTTTAATTCTTGGGAAAACTTACAGCTAGTACATAATATAACAAACATACGTAGCATAACGATAGCCAATTACAAGTTTCCACATAAAATTAATAGCTATCTTAATTATTAGCTATCTTAATTTTGAGTTGAGCATCATTGGTATGGTACAGATCTATGTCTACAGTATTAACAATTGCGTTAAATGATCTACTTGTCCGCAACAGAAAAGAATTACGCCGATATTTAGACTTAAACCGGGGGACTGAAAGAAGGTCAATTTTTCGTATATTAAGTGAAGGGGGCACACGAAGTTTTATTTTATTTACTAGTTCTGGAGATATGGCCTAATATATTGTTTATTTTTAGCCGTCGCTGGCAACACAATATTTTACTTGTGTTGCCAGATGTGCACTTTTTTATAATAAAATAAAATTAATGCTTAATGCAATTACATTACGTACGTTGCTAAGATAACGCTTTTGAGAACTTACATGTACCTAAGGCTGTTTTCCCTGTTCTCATAACAGCCTATTTTATGTAATTCTGGTCCATTACTCAATAACTTTGAACTTTACGACATTGTTGTCAAATAATCTAAGAGTTAATGAAATCGGCAGCATTATTTTAAATATTAAGCCAATGTTCCTTATTAGCTACATACGCTTTTCTACCTACCCACAATATACTAATCTTCATTCATGTCTGTGGAATGATATGGTTTACTGGGCTCTTAATCCAGTGGTTACTGTGTCTGACCGCTTAGCCGGAGATGTAGGTTCGATTTCCGCTCAGGACAAATATTTGTGCGATTAGTAAAAGTGTTTGTTCTGTGTCTGATTGAAAAAAAAAGTATCTACATAAGTACATATGGATAAGTTGTTTATAGGTCGTCAAAGCGTAGGCTTGTTTTACTTTGGGGTCAGATGGCCCCGTGGAGATGCCCCAAAATGGATTAAAAAACGTAAGATCTCGTCTGTAATTCCCGAAGAGGTAGACAGAGGAGTGTAGTATACTCCCACGTGTCACCAGTTACGTTTACAACCCATCATGGAATCGTTGGTGAGCTTATTGCCATACACTGGGTACTAATCCAGACTCCAAGCCACTACTAAAAATTTTAACAATAATTGCTATTTAGTAAAATTCAATACTACCCGACCCGGGATTTGAACCCAAAACCTCTCAATGTGGATATGGATTTAAACCAGCCAATTTGAAATATCTCTATCAACATTAAAATCGTCTATTTTTGTAACAATCTATATCTCATTACAGTTCAAATCATCATTATTCATCAACGAAATAGTTTAGGCTCTCATTACACGTGTCACACAATTGTCTTAGTGCATGTACCAGAATACGAATAGACTGAACTCAATTCCTCACCAATGTGTGTACCAATTAAATATTTATGTTGCCACCTACAAAGGACGTATCGCGTGTTGAATATATTTAGGGCAAAATTGATATCTAGTGTCAAAGGACTCACGACTGAGATATAAGATGGAGTATATACATACAGACATTATATCATCGTGAGTGTTATGTAACAAAGCCACACATGATACATACTCAATTATGTACTCAATGTCTTCTGGAATTTGTTTGTTTCTATATAAAGTTAGTTCTAACCGTTTATGGTCAACAAATGAAGAAAATGTCTGATGTAAGCCGCACTTGCTCAGCGTGGCAGACTGTGATCTCACTGTTCTCATTCTGAGGAGGTGCGTGTCCAGCAGTGGAAGGTTAAAAAGCTCGATGAGATGATGATAATGATGAAAGGATCTCGGAAACACCAATATATTTATTGCAATTTATCTAAACCAATATATTTATTGCAATTTATCTAACCAAAGTTTCAGTTTAATTTATCTAACCAGAGTTTTATTCATTATGTTAATTTATTCAAAATTACCTAATTCATCTGTTTCTAACTAATATACGAAAAATATACATTTGTTTCTAACTAATATAAATATATGTAATGTATCTCTCTTTATAAATCTGTCGTCATTCTTCTACAGTTGTAATTTGTAATGTTTTCAAATCAAGCATGTGATATATGTATCTGTGCCTCGAAATGGAACAAAAACTAAAAATATAGATCAATATTAATAATAAGTAAAAAAAAATACAACAGAGTTTCATCGAACCTCATAACAACTGAAAATAATAAATAAAACAACAATAATAATAAAAGTACACAATTTATTAATCAAAAGAAATAACAAAAATAAATCACTTAAAAATAATAACTAAAAATTACTTAATAAGCGTAACGTGTAAGAATGTAACGAGGACCATTCTCCCTTAATTATGTTTGAAGTGCTGTTTATATAGTATTATATAATTAAAATCAAAACCAACATCTGTCCTTTTTTCTTCAAC
>DWMI01000016.1:0-11997 GCA_018245055.1 Pyrrhopyge creona | reverse complement strand
TTTGAGTCTAATACTAAAGGCGTGAATCCGAGTCGATGCGAGAACACGGAGTATCTCACGCTCCCACGATATGTGGGAAGCCCGTTGAAGGCGCTGCGTCAGCTCCTTTGGTTGCAGTCCGAGTTGCTACGCGCTAGGGTTGTGCATGACCGCTAGGGCTGCGTAACTCCTCCCCCCGTAGAGCAGCGACTATTGAAGACCTTAGTCAGAAATGGAGCTGGGTGCTGATCGGTATCGTCTTTGGAGCTACTCGGGATGGCATATACTTGCTTCAATTGAATAGGCTCTGTGTCAGTAACTTTGAGTCGTTTCACCTGGTATCTGCGGTACGCCAGGATGGTGGTTAAGGCACCTCCAGTCAATATGATTAGGTATATCGGTATAGTCGTATGATATACACTATAGTCCAATTTCGACTCTGTGTGCATTGCCGGTTGCATGGCGACTTTCGTGTTGATCGAGTGCAGTTCATTGAGACTGATAGTGTTCAGCTTGATGGTTGGTGGCGTATATGTAATTGACGTGAAGTTCTCCAGTAAATTCATTATTTTAAGTACTTGTCCTTTAAGGATGTCATGGACGTTTGAAATGGTGAAGTCGGGCGTTTCCAAAGAACACATGTGTGGGATGATTGCGAGATAGCTGCCCTGAAGTACCTTGTAAAGGTCTTGACCACAGGATAGATGCACCCTAGTAGCATTAGGGAAGCAGATGATGTAGCGTCTATCGTCGAGCTGTTCGAGGGCAGGTTTCATCAGCGAGACCTTGAATGGTTTGCAGATCTGTTTTCTTTCTTGGGTAACAATGAGTTGATGGATGCAGTCTTCAGACGAGTGGCTTTGCATGCTGTGGTTATCATCGCAAAGGTACCATTTATTGACCTTCGGGCATTCTGCCTCTATGTACTTGAAATCTTTTCCGTATATTGCTAGGAAAGGAAACGGTGGTGTGAGGATTTCGAGGTTGTTATTGGGAACAATAGATAATTTGTATATATCATATACTTGGGGAAGGATGATGGGAAACTTAAATACTATGATAATTTCATTATCTAAGTAGTATGCGCCTACTCGAATAATGTTATAATAATCTCTAATATCTAAATCTAGTATTTTATCGTTACCGTATAAGTCTCTTAACTTAAGAATTAAGGTTTTGATAGAGTTTAGACTTAAAACCGAATGATGCATAGTAGACGTTCTAATAAAAGCTAATATATTTTCTAATGTTCCTAATTTCAAAGAAATGGAATCTACGTTATCTCCTAAAATCAGAAAAACCTGTGAAAGGTGAATGTATCTAACAATATCACCATCCCTGTTAGCTTTACTTTGGGTAATATTAAGCAAAAACTGCTCTATCTTATGTTGGTTATTAACTAAAGCAGTTATCAATTCAGAGTAATGAGCCATCCATTCTTTGGTTATGCTGACATGGTTACTAAATTCAGTTAGCAATTTATTATTATTAACCTGTAAGGCTTCGATGGCATGGTTATAACGTATGGCGTCCGTATAATCGAGGTTGCCACTTATACTCTTTATAATAGATCCGAGACCATCGACAAGACCTCTTTTCACACGTTTTAATTGAAAGGTATTTAACTGTTCAGACACACTTTGAAGCTTATTCTTAAGATAACTCATATGAGCTTCGAATAAAAATGAGGTTTTATTGTTTAACTCTGATGTTATACTACGTAACTGATCAATGACCGCATCTAACTTTATTCGCAAATCCTGTAAGTCTATAGTCTGCACAAATGAGTGATAGTGCGATGTTATGCGTGCATGACCAAGTTTGAAGGGTAGTATGCCTGGACCATCCCCAAGATTTTCAAGTGTTATGTCTTGCGACAGCGCTGCGCCCAGGAGAAGATGAATCACGAGGAGGGTCCTGCAATAAATTTGCCGTTTTGGGTACTCTTTTTAATCTAGATTTAGCTACAAGTCCACGTTTCTTTCGAGTGTATATATGAATCGGGAGGTCTGTTAAAACATTATCCTGAACGTAACGAGGAGCAAGTTTCCGCCGGGAAGCTAAAGGATTTTTTACAAAGATTTGCTGATCAGGTGAGTATTCGATAACTTCCTCACGGTTTTGATTACGGTTATCAGTTAATTCAGCACGATGTGTAGCACTTGCATCTTGAATTAAGTTATATGTAAGACGCATGCGGTTTTTATGATCTATAATATATTGTTGCAATAATTGGGATGAAAGGTCAGCGTTAAATGGATCGCGAGGATCAAAGTGTCCTGTGGTTATTTCTATAGGTTTGCATCGGGTAAAGCTATGGATTGAATTGTTATAAGCTAAAATGGCATACGGCATTAAATTTATTGTTGATTCGTTTTTATGCTGTATCTTAAGTATGCGGAGATGCTCCAATATCGTTGAATGGAGACGCTCAACGATTCCATTCTCGTTGGGGGTATGTGGTGCAACTTTATGGTGTTGTATGTTATGTAGTTTTAAAAATTCTGTCATCAGCTGATTTGAAAATTCGGGTCCGTTATCAGAAACTACGGTAATTGGCATGCCATGATGAGTGGAGAATTTAAGTAAGCCTTGGACTACGCTAACTGCGGTGCTGTCTCGCAAATGATATGCTTGTGCGTATTTTGAAAAAGCGTCAATTAAGGTTAAAAACTTTTCATGATCTATGGTTAATAGATCTATGTGGACTAATTCAAATGGTTTGCTGGCGGGAGGAACTATACAAAATCTTTGCTTTATCGGCTTGCGGTCATACTTAGCTTGGCTACAAATTGTGCAATTATTAATATACTTTGTAATATGCTCGCGCATTTTCGGCCAATAAAATTTACGTGACAGAGCCAAGTAGCACTCATTTATACCGCGATGGTTGGTTTTACCATCGTGGTATTTTCCTATAATGTCTTGCTGTCGTAAATAGTCTGTTATGTTCTCTAATTCAGTCTTAGTCAAAACGAGTTTCATTGCAGAATTTTTAAAAGTTCTCTGTATGATAGGTATTAAAGAATACATAGCTATGGGGGGATTAATTAATAAACCGGTTTTAATTTTGGGGTCAACGTATGTCTTGATGACCTGAATAACATCTTCTTGAAGGTTTGACTCTGATACCTGAATTAAAGTCCGCATATGTGTATCGAATGGTTTGGTAACGACTGGCTTGCCTTTAATATCTCCTACTATAGTTATTACTATTTGACGGGTGAATTTATTTAAGGGATCATCTGTAATCGGCACTTCCAAGATGGGGCCTTCGGCGTCAGAATGAGCTGTTAAAGTTTCCGATCCGGTGAAGCTCTCAGTTGCTGTTAGTGTCCTAGATCCATCTGAAGAATCTTTTGATAAATTAACTACAATTGAAGCTGTTACTTCATTATTAACTTCGATGCGTGATAACGCATCTGCGTTGGTATTGTTCTTGCCCTGCTTATAAATGACCGTGAAGTCATATTCGGATAATTTAAGGCGCCATCTTGTGAGTCTCGAATTGGGTTCTTTTAATTTCATTACCCATTGTAAGGGCTTATGATCACTAAGAATTTTGAATTTGCGACCGAACAAATAAGGCCTAAAATATTTTGTGGCCCAAACGATAGCCAAAAGCTCCTTTTCTATGGTACTATAGTTTGATTCACTAGTATTTAACGTCCTAGATGCGTATGCAATTGGTTTATCAGACCCCACGGGGCCCTGAGACAGAACGGCACCAATAGCGACGTTGGAGGCGTCAGTCGTTAGCAAAAATTCTTTTTCAAAATCGGGGTACTGAAGAATCGGGTCATTTATCAACAAGGTCTTGCAGTGTTCGAAACAGTTAATATAAGTTTGATCTAAAGTGATTTTACTGCCCTTCTTCAGACATTGGGTCATAGGTTTCGTTATGCGAGCAAAATCAGGGATGAACTTCCTGTAGTACCCTAGTAACCCGAGAAAACGCTTGATTTCAGTTGTGGTTTTTGGCAGCGGATATTTAGTAATGGCTTTTATTTTGTCCGGATTAGGCTTAACTCCTTCTGTACTAATAACATGACCAAGAAATTCTGTCTCTAACTTCAAAAATTCTGATTTGTCTAATTGAATCTTGAAGTTAGATTCTCGCAATTTTTTGAAGACTTTTTCCAAATTTACTATGTGTTCCTGTAAGCTCGTGCTGAAAACAATTATGTCATCCAGATAAACTAAACATACTTCATTTTGAAGGTCTTTTAGAACGTTGTCCATCACCCGCTGGAAAGTTGATGGCGAATTTTTGAGACCCATGGGCATTCTCAAAAACTCGTAATGCCCATGTTCAACGTTAAATGCTGTTTTGTGTATATCTTTGGGGTCCATCTCGACCTGATAAAAGCCACTAGCTAAATCCAAGGTACTAAAATATTGACATTTACCCAATTTGTCAAGGACATCTGTGATGTGCGGTATTGGATATTTGTCGTCAACCGTTTTCTCATTAACTTTCCTAAAATCTATAACAAGACGCCACTTGGTTTTACCAGAAGCATCAGCCTTTTTGGGTACAACCCAAATAGGTGAGCTCCACGCAGAATCAGATGGTTGTATGATATTCTGCTCCAACATTTTTGCAACCTGATCTTTGACTTCCTGCTTGTGAACATGTGGGTACCTATAACTTTTGGTATATACAGGAGTTTCATCGGTGGTTTTTATGCTATGTTTTATCTTGTTGGTGAATGTAAGGGGTTCACCTTCAAGGTAAAATACATCAGCGTACTGTTCGCATAACGATTTCAAATTGATAAGTTCTTCTTCATTTAAATGTTCAGTGCGGAGTCGAGACAAAACGTATTTAGCGCGTTCCGACATACCACAGTACTGCGCACGGTCACACTCTACATTGAACATTTCACCTATTACCGGCCGGTCCATAGAAAAGATGACGTCATTAAAGGTTTGATTACTGACTCGTATCCAGGCTCGATTATCTTTTACATTAGTTAAACAGTCGGAAATTGTACAGTTACATAAAATTTGGTTGGGGACGAAGACGTCTCCATCATCGGTATTGATAGGTAGTCGAACTAATTTTGAAGACTGAGCTGGTATAATATTTTCGTAGAGATTGACATTACGTGAATTATACATTTTAATTGGTATAACTGCATTACGGGTAGATAAAGTTTTATCTTTTAAATTTATGTTGGATTCCCAATTATTTAATAAGTCCAGTCCTATTAACCCATCAAAGTGATTGTGAAACTTATAAATGAATAACGTAATATCATTCTCTTCGTTAAATTCTGGAAAGCAAGGTAAAGTGATCGAGTAATCATTTCTAGTCGTCGCGTGAACATTTGTTACTTCGAACGGCTCATAATTTAATGGAATATTACGAAAGTATTTTTCAACAGCAGAGGGGCATATGAATGACTGATTGGCACCGGTATCAATAAGAAATTTTAAAGGAGGATTTTTAATCTGAACATAGACCAGCTGCCGCTGTGTCTGCAAATTTACTTCTATTTTGGCTTTTCGGATTTCGCAACCTTTTGAAAATTTTCGTTATTCTCAGGTTCAGGCCCCTGATTAACTTCCTCCACAGAAACATTTTCGGTATAAATTGGTTGTTCATAACTCATAGAGTAAGAATTTGGCTGAGGTTGATAGTCATAGTAGTCGGTATAATATTCGTGGTCATAGTCGGGGTTGTCACATTCGTAATCATAGTCAAAGTCATTAAAATTTACTTCGCGAGTTTTAAAATAGTTACTAGGTGGCGGGTTCCCAAATTTTCGCCAATCGTGACCCGATGGTGGCATTGGCTTTGAGGTGTAGTGACTGACACCGCTCATTGGTTGTGAAAAATTATTACGAATAGCTGGTTGGGTTTGCGGCCTTGGCGGTAACTTGAAGACGTTGTTATATGGGTTGTAATTTGGTGGCGGTGCCCTGAATATTTGCTGAGTACGACTAGGTCCGCGATACTGAGGTAACATTTGATTCGGCCTCCAACCTTGAGGAGGTATGGGGTACGTAAAATGTCGCGATGTACTGGGAACATTAAAATTTTGCTGCTGTATAGGTGTACTCAAATTTTGACTGCCCACTGGCCTTGACATAGCAAAATTATTTAGTGGCAAGTTAAAAGTACTTACAGGTACAGGCGGTTGTGGGTTCCAGACTTTTTTCGGGAGCATGTTTTCGTTGCGCTGCTGCAAATAAAGAGTATTGAGTTCCTCTTGTACGAAACTTAACGCCCTTTCCATACTTTCGGGACGCATACAACGAATTCGTGAACCTAGTGGCTCTTTAAGACCTCGCAAATAGCATTGAAGGGTTAATTTTTGATAGAGTGTCCGCTTAGCCTCAATTGTGGTCGGAACAGTTTCGTGCAAAGAAATATATGTCATTATTGTGCTAAATAGACTTTGACAGCGCTCATAGAATTCTTGGGGGCTACCGGACCCTTGGGTTTGCAAAGATAAATCAGTAAAAAGCGCGGTCTCGTCACGATGGTCAGCAAAATTATTAATTAACGCATTTCGAATCCCAAGCCAATTCTCCGGGATACCATTCGAATTAATTAATCTGGCTGCAGGTCCAGTCACTTTATTTAATATTCCATTCAATAGCGACAAGTTCACAAAATCATGTCCCGGCTCTGTTTTAAAATGGGCTAAAACTAGTTGATCGCACAAATGAATAAACCTAGTTAATATGTGCGGGTTGCCATCGAATTCCGGCACTAACCGAAGGGCCCTGAAAATAGAGTCAACGGGATCGCTGGCCATTTTATCTATTATTTCTGAATCTGAACTTATTAAATTCCTACGCTCGTCTATGTACGTGTTCCTACTTATATTAATCCGATTTTTATTACCGGCACTCATATAAAAAAAAATAAGAATAAAAAATTAAGAATAAAAAAAAATTTAAGAATAAAAAACTACGTTAATACTGACACAAAGAGCATATAAAATATATGTATCTGTAATTATATGGACATATTATATTCGATATATATTTTTTTAAATTAAATATATATTTTATATAATATATATTTATGATATATATTTTAAAAGGGTTTAAGGAACACTTAGGAATTAGGAATAGCAAATACTTGAAGATTCAAGGTACTCACTGCATTTTGGTATCTCTGCCGATCGATGTCTTGATCACCCTGGCCTCCTCCCGTCTTGTGTTCGATACTCGATTTCGGCTTGAGAACCGGCAGCCTCGCGGGGCTCGGACCGATTTTTGGGTCGGAGATCTTGACGCGACGCGGCTGTCGAGTATCCTACCGACTGCGCCAGTTATGTGGGTGGCGGCCGGAGGTCGCAGAGAAACTCAAAATCTTATATAATATTTAATTAAAAATAAAAATTACAATTAATTTGAGTCTAATACTAAAGGCGTGAATCCGAGTCGATGCGAGAACACGGAGTATCTCACGCTCCCACGATATGTGGGAAGCCCGTTGAAGGCGCTGCGTCAGCTCCTTTGGTTGCAGTCCGAGTTGCTACGCGCTAGGGTTGTGCATGACCGCTAGGGCTGCGTAACTTATTTGCCAATATTTGCAAATATTCTAACTTGGTATATTTACTGCCTCGACTGCCTCATCGTGTTGGTTTTAAACGCGACTGCCGATCTATAGGTCCTGGATTATATGCGATGGATGGTACTATGCGATTTTTCTAAATTAGAATTTCTAGTAGTGGCTCGAATTTTGGAATTGTGCCCGGTTTATGGCAATAGGCTCACCACCTACTCCATAATGGGACGTAAACGTAACTGGTGAAACGTGGGAATGTACTATACTCCTCCGCCGATCTCTTCGGGGATTACAGGCGTGATGTTACGTTTTTTTTATAATAATTAGAAGCCAGTCAATTACACGTTACAAATGGTCGCTCACATTTTATTAGTTTTCGCGTTATATTGTATTATCGTTTGAAACAAGAAATACTAGATGAATGTTTTCCCGACTTATATTTTTTTGGTCTTTTTAAAACTACTTATTCTTTTTAATACTGCATATAGAAAACCTGCAATAGAATATCTATGATTTTATGAACCTCGTATAAGGGTCAAACACAAAATATAGGAAAAAATTGTTCGGACGTTATAAAATTTTATTGGGAATATTTTTACCCTAACTTCATAATTATATTTATCTAATATAATAGACCTTATATTTATGCCTGTATGTATTAAAATTTTGTTCGTGTATTCTTTTATTTTCATTTAAAAGTGTTTTCATGGAAAAGTCCCCTCCTGTAGACTGTTCCCATGCGGAGTACTAAGGCTTGAGGGCTATTTAAAAATATTTAAATGATAATTTATAAATTAAACTTCTTGATTTAATGATCACATATTACCTATGTGTACATTTACTTACATATTAAAAAAAAACACATTATTATTTACTAAATAAACCGAATTAAACATGTTGTTCCAAATTTTTACATCTTTCCTGTATACGCATAAAACTAGTGTAAATCTGCGTATTTCGGAATGAATTTTAATGTTTTATTCTAGGTGCTGGCAACATTGAGTAATCTGTCAGTTGACAATCAAATTACCGAAGAGAAATGCGTGCAAAATGTTATAAAATATATATTTTAGTGCATACACAAGTTTTCGTAAAACATCAATGCGTCTTTTCTTGATGATATGTAGAAAAGTAAGTACGATCATGTATAATCTTTGATTATGCTGTAGTTGTTTGTTTTGAGTTCTAGCGTGCAGGTACTGTGTGCTGTTTTTCTAACCTCAAACGTTCCGTCTCCATATTTTTTTAACCGTGAAGAATTATTTTCTGTAGAAATCTTTTCTGTAGACACAATGTCTACAGAAGAGTTCAAGTCTACAGAAGAGAAATGTTACTGCAAATACTATGTCTACAGAAAAGACAAGATCTACAGAAATATTGTGATTACAATTTTTACGATTAAGTGTTACTGTAATATTAATAACATTTGCCTTTGACTTAACGCGTAAACAATCTATTATCCGATTTTCATTAATACTAGCTTTTTCCCGCAAGTTCGTCCGCATGATCTACAAGAGTCCGCATGATCTATCCATTTCTGTTTCCACTCACATTTTCCTCGTTCACTTATTATATAATATTAATTTAAAAATGTGTGTACCGAATTTTAATATGTTGATATTTTTCATTTTAGAATGCCGCGAAGAAGTAGATCTACGTCTCAATTATCCGCAGAAGAGAAACTTAAACGAAGACGAGAACAAAAAAAATTAAGTATACGTCATGCTCGGGCTAAAATGACCGAAGCAGATCTTGAAGAAAGAAGAAGGAAAGATAGAGAAAGGTATCGGAAGAAAAAAGAACAAGGACTCCTTAAAACTATAAAAGATTTCACTCCTAGAGAACAAAGAAAAATTAGAAAATTGTGGAGAGAGAAAGCAAAAGAAAAAAGAGAAAAAGAAAAAAAGAACAAAATTGCACATGATTTTATTGAAATAAATACTACATCTTCAACTCCTAATCGATCACGTAGCAATGTTGGCAGAACAATATCAAAACGCAATAGACGGTTTCTTAAAACCGAAAATACTTATTTGAAAAAAAAAATATACAAGTTAGAGACTAAATTAGCAAAATATAGAATGCAAAATATAAGAAATAAAAGCAGTTTGTTGGAAAAAGACATAGAGAAAAAGAAGACATTTAAAAAATTAAGTGCAAAAGCAATAAATACGAAAAAAGTAATTCATGAGTTCTTATTGCAAGATGAATATAGCAGGTCTACGTCAGGGAAGAAAGAGACGATTACTCGTAACAAATTCAAAAAGCAGATACGTTTTCTGAATGACTCTCTTTTAAATTTACACAAAATTTTTATGAATAAAACTGGAATAAAAATTTCATACGAAACATTTCGCAGATATCGGCCATATTGGGTTTTATTCCCAAGAGTTGAAAGTAGAAATACTGTTTTATGTGCTATTCACACGAATACAAATTTTATTGTTAAATCACTATACAATGCAAAAATCATTCATTTTAAATCTGCGACTGATCTAGTTAAATGTCTGTGCTGTAATAATAGTTTAAATGTTCGTTGCTTAGAAAGAAAATGTGATGTATGTAAAGACAAAATTTATAATTCCAATTACTTTGAAAATGATGACCCGATAGCATATGAAAGATGGGTTACAAAAAGATTTACTATTGATATTAAAGGTAAAACTAAACAGTGTACAAAAACATTAAAGGAACAGGTACATTCGACGAAGAAGCAATTATTTGAAATCTTAAATTCTACTTTGCCTACATTTATGAAACATGTTGCAAATATGATTAACCAAATAAGGGTTATTCTAGATTTAAAGAAAAATATTACTCCTGACGTAGGTCTACTCCACATAGACTTCTCTGAAAACTACAATTGTAAATATAGTGAAGAAGTACAATCTGCACATTTCGGGGGATCAAAACCACAATTGTCACTACACACATCTGTTTACTACAGTACTCAATCAGAAGCTCCGGATAATTTGTTAAATACTACATCATTTTGCACCGTGACCGACAATCTTAGACACGATCCTGTTTTGATTTGTGTTCATTTGCAGGCATTAGTAGCCAAAATAAAGGAAATTTCTCCATATTTAAAACATTTACATATTTTAAGTGATGGCCCTTCGACACAGTACCGAAATAAGTCAATGTTTAATTTAATTGCAACCTATTTAAGTAAGGAGTTTAACGTAGAAACAATAAATTGGCATTTCAGTGAAAGGGGACATGGAAAAGGAGCACCAGACGGTGTAGGTGGGTGCGTTAAGCGAATTTGTGACCATCATGTGGCAAATGGCCATGACGTCCCAAATTTGGAAGGATTAATGTGTTGTTTAGCTGAGAATTGTAAAGGGATTGAAGTTTACAAAATTAACGAATTGCTTATCCCTGAAATTCAAAAAATTTTAGACGACAGTGTTGTAGAGACTTTTAAGGGCACTCGTGAGATTCATCAGTTAACATGGAACATTGACGAACCAGCTATCATACATGTCAGACGTTTGAGTTGCCTACTATGTGGGACATTTGTTAAATGTCCACACTATGACATAGGAACAATAGATGTAAAATATAATAATTCTTTTGAGAGTCAAAATACGCCAGACAACTTAAATGCTCCCGTTAGCTCAGTAGATTCTACTACTTCTGATGATTCGTCTAGTGCCGTGTTGTCTTCAGATCATCATGAAGCCCATAATAGTCCAGAAGGTCCACATAGTCCAGATGCGACAACCGCATCCCTATCGCCTGGATTTAGTGACAGGCTTACACCCGAAGACTTACCCAACGCTCATCTCCAGGATGTCAGACCTAATAAAAGATCTTTCCAAATTATGGAATCAGAAGATTCCAATTCGTCTTTAGAAATATTTCCTGCTAAGAAACGACCTTTGGGTCGAGTTTTGATTGATTCCGATGACGATTCCCGATAATTTCATTTATTCTACAGAAGGATATGTCTATTCTGTGTAAATTTTTTGAAAATTTTTTTTTTGAGTTTTCATTGACTTTTTTTTAAGAACATTTGATGTGATTATGTGAAGATAAGTAAAAATTATTATTATAAGAGAGGCTTTAAAATTATTCATATGTTAAGATATAAAAAAGTACATTTTTGTTATTTTCGGTAGACAAAACGATCTTTTGTGTAGACTGAAAAAAAAAATAAAGTTATTTATTTTCTGAAATAATTAAGGCTGACCTATGATCATATATTTTAAATATTCTAAAGCGTATTTTCTTAAATAAATGCCATAATTGAAATCAATATACTAACTTTTATTTCAGAATAATTTTAAGACCCTGTTTTGTGTATGACCCATAATTAATAAGTTCACGTTTAAACTAGGTACATAAGATTTTCGTGTATATACATCGTTCACCAATCATGACCAAATAGGTCAAGTTCTGACTGATGGGGGAGTTAGAAGTCTCCGAAACCGGCGTGTATGTATGAAGAGAATGATGAATGTGGAAGAAGCACGGCAGGT
>DWMI01000015.1:0-12041 GCA_018245055.1 Pyrrhopyge creona | reverse complement strand
TCAATGTTTGACTAAAGAATGTGTAGTACATATGTTGAGTACTTAGTCCAAAATTAACCTTTTGGTTAATCAAATTTCAATTTCAAATTTCAAATTAATCAAATTCAAGTTAATTAAAAAAATTCGACTAATCAAAATTGGTCTCTGTAGTTGGGCATTAATCTGTAACTAATATTAATGCAAAGTACACATTAAAAGTTAAAAACCTTTTGAGATGTTCGAATACAACTGTCCATTATAAACTTTCACAAAAAATGGAACGTAACGAATATAAAACATTATCCATTTTTATTCGGTAGTGATCCGTAATATTATTATCTTTAGTCTTTTACACTTACGCTTGTCTTTCGCTAATCTACCGAAAATACCACATACGACTATATGAGGTTAGGGGCGAAAGGACATTGAAAATTAGGTCAACAGTTCGTTCAAGAAATGCGAAAATATTGACAAAACTGCGAAATATTTAGGTCACCTCATATCCGTGTATTACGTATAAAATGTAAGTTTCTATAACTCACTGACATATAATCGCAACTAAATACATCAAACGAGTACAAAACATTTTTATTTAAAGGTAACCATTTACATTTGTAGCATTTTTCTATGTATTGAAGCATGTTTGCATTACCGCAGAATTTCAGAAAATAAAAACAATAAAAACGTTGTCAGTTTGACAGTACCGTTGCTATGGATACGGTGTTCAATGTTGCAAGCTTTACAACTGTAGCCAAATTTGTGGTAAAATATAATAAATATACATTAATAACACAATAAGTAGCTCGACTTTATTGCATATATTTATACCTTTTCAATATATGATTATGAATATTATGTTTCATATAATATTTGAAATTGTTTTATGTGTAATGAATTGTATTTTATTTCATTTTAACAATAAAACAGTAGGGTTTGCGGTCTGGTAAATGTTTATTTTCTTGAAAAATCTTTGGACGCCTCTGTACTTATATTATATTCCCAGTAGCCGTTAAGATTAAGAACGATTCTCATCATATTTCCTAGCGAGATCGGGGTACGCAATTATCTATTCAATTGTGATATAGGTGGATAAATCATAAAAGAAAAGAAATATATTTTACTATTACAATAAGTGCATCATAGTTTTTTTATCGCATATTAGTCGTTCCCCTCGTAAATCTACAACTGACATTTTATTTTTTGTATAATTGAAAATATGAGGCATGTTTTAAAGTATAATTCATTTTCGGTACGTAGAATTTAAAAATCGAACGTTGTTATATTACAGCCGTTTACTACTTTGTTACAGTAATTGTTTTTATTTATTACAATATAGCTAGATGGCGCTGCAATTGTGATAATCAAAAATATCTGTTCAAATCGCAAAGAGACATTTTTTTGTGACAGAAACGTCGCGCAACGCGCAATAGTGATTTAGCCTAGTTGGTTTAGACCATAGGTTTAGACTGATACTGAATGTGAGCGTGCGCGGAAACAGCTGAGCGATAATGGCGACATGCGGCTCTTTCTTGAACTAGTTAAAGCAGTCGCATCATGTCTGCCCGCCGGCTCGGTGTATGACGCTCGGTGCTTTTGATAACCTAAAAACACTCTGCTGTCACTCCGTCCCTTTGAGTTTGGAATTCATTTAGTAAATTTTACACACACTATTATAGTTCGTGCGTAGTTAAAGTGTTGAATAGTGGATGACCTGTTTTACAAATACTGGATACGCACTGCCGTATCTCTAGTGAGTTTTGTACAGCATTTATCGATTTTCATTTTACAATGAACGTAACGTTTTGTTTACTTTTTATTTGTGTGTAACGTTGTCTAAAAGTTAGTATGATGTGTAAAGTTCGAGGTTAGTGTTGTGCCGTGAGGTTGATTCAGCTATGTGCGAGAGTTCGCGTGAGATTGCGTGTTTTGGATGACAAAAATATGGAATTTGAGAACGACTTCAGCTTGAAAGAATGGGCAAAGGACAAGCCTTTGTCCATTCTGCAGCTGGATCCGGCAGACCGGGCGGTTCTGAGGATAGCAGGTTCGTTGTTTCTTTATATTTTCATTTATACTACATTTACTTACCGATAAAGCGTAACTATCGTTTTGTAATCTGTAAATTAAAAAAATGTCGTGTTGTTATCACTGACGACACAGATTATACGAAATTTAAATAGGTAAAGCATGATAAAAGCCGATACATCACTCCGTCGCTCTATTATCTAAAACATTAACGGAAATCGTGTCTAAAATCTAGTGTTTAGTATAGTTTTTACACCGTGATTAATTGCGGCCTCGCTTAGTTTTCACTTTCGATGTAATAATCGTTGCGGGTACATAAAAATCTTTTCGCGGTTGAAAGTAATTTCGTTTTTTTTCAACCGTTAACACGGTGGCTTGTTACTTTTTTGTTCACACGAACAGCATTCTTTATTTCAGATTGTCTGTATTTACTTTAGTTAAGTTATTTTATATTACATTTTGTCAACAACATTTTTTGCTTCATAATAAATTATATATTTCGATATTTCAATCAAATAGTGATGAACTCCGCAAATTTTGTAGCTGATCTTCACATTATCGCCAACATTGCTTTGTCCTATATATAAAAAAATGTTACCCAATGCAATATTAAGACTTTTATTTACCTATAAATGTGGCAGAATTTAGCTGAAATATGTCTGCGAAATAATTATTTTAAAGAATACGCTTAAATAATGGTAGAAATAGCAAAATTTGAACTACCTCTTCTTATCTTCTTATTCGTTAACCTTATGCCAGACAGAACTGCGCCATGGATTTGAACACTATTTTCAACGATGCTAAACGAATTATGTTCTAATTTGAACCACAATATTTTATGAACAAGCATCGTCAACCCTGCCCTAGAACTTTACTATCGATTTGAGCATGACTCGCCCACCTGTCGATAGTTTATTCAACTCTTTTGTACTGCTACAGTCGAGGGAGGGTTTTATAGGCCAATAAAATTTGAAATTTTATAACCGTTATGTTGCTAGTAATATTTTGAACTAATATCACTACTCCATTTTACTCATTATTATTGAAACTGCTTACGAAAAGTGGCGCATTTACAAGTAGCCGTATACGCATATAGCATCTGCAACGATCTGGAGTGTAGGAATAATACCGTTAGAGACAGATAGTTCACTTGTAGACTATGTATATTAGTCAAACTGCCAAGTTAAGCAACGCCAGCCGCC
This sequence comes from Pyrrhopyge creona, assembly GCA_018245055.1. NCBI lineage: Eukaryota > Metazoa > Arthropoda > Insecta > Lepidoptera > Hesperiidae > Pyrrhopyge > Pyrrhopyge creona. Next base: position 8,835 of record DWMI01000015.1, on the reverse strand, counting down.
AGGTGCAGTTTAAGACGGTGTCAACAATACTAGACAAGTTGTCATTGCACTTCTATTCTATACATCAGAGAGTAATACGCAGTCGTTGCGTAACATTCACGAGCGATGTCGGCAACATTTTCGTGAGTATCGAAAAAAATTTATACTTAAACGTATTGAGGCCATGCTGAAACAGTATTGGGGTGAATTATAATTCCCAATTTGTCGATCGTTAGTCTAAGTGGGCGTTTAGGGTTGATATATTAATTAAGCCATTAAGAGAGAAAATATAATAATATAACATCTTGGGTTGTTAAATTAAGATGATCCTGTACTGTAATAACCGTACAGCCGTTCAACTACTACATTTCCAAAAATAAATATATGTAACATCACGCCTGTAATCCCCGAAGAGGTAGGCAGAGGAATACTACACTCCCACGTTTCACCAGTTACTTTTAAGTCCCATTATGGAGTGGCGATGAGCCTATTGCTATATATCGGGCACTAATCCAGACTCCGATTCACTACTAGAAAATCTAAATTACAAAAATCTAATAGTACTCTCTCGCTCGCGCTCGCAACCACTCTACCAACGAGGCAGTCAATATACATATCATATTATAATATATATTAATTCTCAGGTTAGTGGCACTAACCACTGCACCCAAAAGCCTATCAGTCTAATAGTTTAGTGCAGCGTGTTCAGCCATTACGATTCGCGACACGTAACCCGGGGAACAGTTAGATTGAATGTTATGGAGTGTGTTTCCGCACTGGCCGTCGCAGTGATTCCATCGCATTAGCTATCAGAACACACACACCAAGTCCAATAGATTAACGTACTTCCCATCACTACAAAACTGCAATGGCAATGTGCAATATATCCGTTTAAGGTTTTTACTCCTCATGATTGGATGATCCTCCCAGATCATTCTACCGTTACTCTACTTTACTTTTGCTTTACAGTGAAAATACCTGTCGTGGTGTGGCTCGCTGTATTAATTACAGCGTTCAATAAATTAGCTATACAAAATAATTATTATACCTGTAAGTAACCACGTACTGTTCTAGGTCTATTTTCCTCGATTATTACGTCGCACCCTATCATCCAGCCCACACTGTACCTATTTCCGGTGCACAATGTTTTATCTAGGCTATATACGACGCCATGTGTTTGTTCTTCGAATAAACATTGAGTGTTTAAACGTACAGATATCGAATTAAACAACTGTTTATTTTAAAACATGATCTGATACTACTGCTCAGTAAATACCGTTGAACTGATAATGTTCACTCAACTATCATCATCGTCATCATTAAACCCATAGAAGTCCGCCGCTGGACATGTGGTGGTGGCTTTTAGGATCCATCGGTTCGCTGCGGCCCTGATCAGATCGTCAGTTCATGTACTACATATTTATCACTTATCGAAAAAATGTAAGATTATTGTACGTAACATCACGCCTGTAATCCCCGAAGAGGTAGACAGAGTAGTAAAGTACACACACGATTCACCAGTTACGTTTACGTCCACCATGGAATAAGTGTTGAACCTATTGCCGTACATCGGTCACAAATCCAGACTCCCAACCACTAGACATTTTAACTAGAAAATCTAAGTTAATCTAAAAATCCAATAGTATCCGACACGGGATTCGAACCCCGGACCTCCCGATCAGCAACTGCGCTTGCAACCGCTCGATCAACAAAGCAATATTATGGAATAGAATAGAAATAGATATTATAATGAGAAATAGATATTATAATGAAAAATAGAAATTATAATGAACTACTATGAAAAAGTGTCAATGTGACAAACGCAGATTTACGGTGCTTAACCACTAATCAGTCCCTAAAGTCTTGTTTACTCTTTGTCTCACCCGTAGTGGTTACGACGAAGACAAGTGTTTACGCTACTTGGATACCCATTTAAAATGGTTATGCGAACCCTTCCATTTGTCTCTTTGAACACCTATATACATATTTTATGGGGTTTCCCTATTGTAGTTCTATTGTGATAACAGTGGGGTGGCAAGGAGGGATTCCCACAGCACTTAAGTGCAAAAAGGGCAATGCAATGGACTCATTTTTTGTTCATCTCGATTGATGTACTTTAAGCTAGAAATTTTGTATTTTAAGTTAGAAATTTGGCTTATAATTCAACGGCCCTAATTGTATGCTATGTTAAATGCTATACTATGTCTGTTTTGTTAACATATAATGCATTTATTATTGTGCATTTGTTAACTTATATTTAGTTTTACGGGCCGGGACACGAACCTAACACCAATACCTTAATATATTACAACATTGTTTCACATGTGGCCTACATATGGCAATTTAGAGTAACCCATGACTATCGTCACACATTAATTCCCAAGAAAGTTTTTTAAAAAAAGATCAAAACATTTCTTGCACACACTATCTCTATTTATTGTCAGTCATACATACAAATATGGTATATTGGCTGTAAGACAGCGTACCGTCAGGTACAATGTCAGTTTTGGAATTCTATTACGTACAAAAATCAGTTTGCTGCTCTAACCGGAAGGCTTCATTCGAGAAGTCGGCTTCTCGCTTTCACCAGTGTCCAATCAGCCGCCAAGGTCCAATGGTTATCGGGTTGACGGACAAAGGAGACTCCATTGTGGACATAATAGTTTAAATTAATTAGCCGCCAACCCGGTAAACATCCGGCGCAGTTGATTGATTCCGTCCAGTGAATATCCTATCAGCGTTCTGCGTTTCTCATTTATATTGCCTTTCAACATCTCATTAATAAAGATTATTATGAGTAAATCAATTATTATTCTTGCAAACCTGACAGGTTTCTTGTACATTCATCACTCTTTTCGTATGTAGGTACATGCATGGTAATTTTGGATATATGGCACTCGATACTCTATTTAGCCCGTTAGAAATCTGGCGCAATGATACAGCAATAATAATAAACATTAAATATTACTTATATGTACGTCGCTGGTCGTACATAAAAACCGCTTATAAAACAAATGATTTATAGATCGATCTACCGTTTGGAATAACAGCCGGCTTCATAGATACCTTTAAATTTAGCGGACAATACTCAATCCACTTTACTTTCATATCTTTAGCGATACCCGTGATCTTCTAAATGCTCGCCGGTCATTACAACGTGTACGCGTTTTAATTGCTTGTAGTTACAACTTCTGTTTAACACCGTTTTAAAATTGTAATGTAATATGGTATTTTTTTTACTTTTGTTTTGCGTCTTTCGTTTTGTATGCGCAGTGAAGAGTCTTTCATGTTTGAAGGTGAATTTCTTACATGCGTTGTTAAGTCTTTTTAAATTGGGTACTTAGCGGGCTCCGTTATTGCGCTTTGGGCCGAAATGTTCATTCGTATTTCGCCTCGCAATTTCCTTCGAATGTTTAAAGTTCTAGAATGGAACCCATGTTTTACGTTTGTTTTGTAGTTACCGCTGTACCCTATTCCTACTGTCAACAACTATCGTGTTATTTAAAATTTTATATTATAATTTAATATCTACTAATTAAAATTATAAATCCTACCACTTTCATCTAACTCTTACTTTAGTAATAAGACTTTCTATTTACCAACGCACTATAAAAAATATTTGGCGTAGGTATTTCAATATGGTGGATGGTTTGATATAATAAAAATTCTTCATTCGAATATTTCTCACCGTATTACGTATGCAAAGATTTTTGCTTTTTTCCTACAATAGTTACATAAAACTCGTTATTCTTGTAACTAATTCATTTTAATCTGTCGCAAAACGAAACTGGTTCTCACTTTACGCGTCGCTTATCGCTAGAAGGTAAGAAATGGATTTGGAGTAGGGTGTCCATATTTGTGACGGTAGTGTGGGCGGTTTGAAGGCATTAACAATTTTTTTTTTATACTATCACGCCAGGTATTTACGCTATGGGCGGGTAACACCGGCTGCCAAATGTCTATTTTTACAGATCTTACGTGTTCCTTCAACATTCATAAAGAAAATTGTTACCCATGGTTTTGATAACCGTTGGAGTAGACATGTTCTGGAGTGGAGACCACGCCGCTGCAAACGTAGCATAGGACGCGCTCCGGCTAGGTGCAGTGACGATATACGCAAAGTGGCTGGCAGCGGTTGGGTGCAAAGAGCTGAAGATCGAGCTCAGTGGGGTACTAGTGGAGAGGAAATATGTCCAGCAGTGGACGAAAATAGGCAGATGTTGATGATGATGATGATTAACCAAAATATTCACTAGAAATAATTGATATGGCAGAACAACCTTTGCCTGGACAGCTAGTAATTATACAAAAGCCTACTGTTTAGAAAGAGTTTGGTCGTACATACATATCTTCGCCATGTCTCTGACGGGGTAGGCAGCGAGCAAATATCCCTATCCTCATAAACCTGTCGCGCTTCGTCTATATTCATCACCCTCTTCATACATGCACGCCTGCTTCGTAAATTTCTGACTCCTGCATCAGCCAATATCTGATCGTAGTTTATATATACATATATAAAGTGTTTTAGCTATCTTCACCTTTTCTATGCTACAACCTATGTATTTTAATTAGTTGCGGTACGTCGGAGCAATAGCGTCGATTGAGAATATTCTCTTTTTCTTATACCGTTGCTGCGTACCCCGTAACTATAAATCTCGCCAGCCTTCGACATCTAATCTATTACGCGTAGGGTAGAGTACACTCGGCCTGTTTATATAGGTCGAAGCAATTACTTGCCGCTATATGTACTTAAAATTCGCTTGCGCAAGGGCTATTTTACGACAGAGCAATTTCACGAAAGGGGTGAAGGTTTTGTTTATTTGTTTCATATCATTAATTTTTAACTGTATAGTGGTGGGTACGTCGTATTTGTAATATTGTATTCAATAAATACATACAGTGCACACATTGTGGCAAATTCCATGTTCAGTTCTAAGACCATCAATCGCGTCATAGAAGACTACTCTACAAAGTATTTTTATTTCTTCATATTAACCACTACACCCTATAAAAACTTAAAGGATAGATTTGCATTTCTTAACCAAATTGTTATTAAACAAATATTTACTAAACATCTTCGCGTACTTAATCAAAAAAACATCCTGAACAGAAACACATGGAAATTTATTCGTGCTTTTAAATGGATCCATAATAAAATTGCTTATAATGCCGCCTCCGGAATTTAGCAGTATTAGGTAGTGACAATTATATGTAAATTAAAATTACATAACGAATTGCAGCTTGAGGGCGCCACACACGTAACCGGCCGTGCAGTAGTGGGTTATGAGTACCGACACATCCTTTTTTGGCCAGTAACAATTACTTACGTTGGCGTCAATGTTTGTTCTGACCGAAACAAGATATTTCCTCGTACGATATAGATCACTGCAAGAATAAATAGCTCGGAAGGACCGTATCGTGTGTCATGTTAAAGTAACAATTGTGTATACATTATTGCCTCATTGTCGTGTTGGTTGCAAGCGCGACAGCCGATCAAGAGGTCTTGGTTTCAAATCCCGGGGTGGGTACTATTAGATTTTCTAATTTAGATTTTCTAGAAGTGTTTCGGAGTCTATATTTGTGCCTGGTGTATGGCAAAGACTCACCATCTATTCCATAATGGGACGTAAACTTAACTGGTGAAACTTGGGACTGTACAACACTTCTCTGTCTACCTCTTCGGGCGTTACAGGCGTGATGTTACTTTTTGTTACTTATATACGTTAATTAGTGTATTATTTAGATAAATAATTTAAGAAGAAAAAGTATTGACATGAATGTTGCATTTAAAGACGAAGGATAGTGGGGAAACATACACAGTCTAATTTTCTACACAATATTCTTTAAATACTTGAATACTGTTAACCCGATCTTAGCTATCGCAGCAGACAAGAAGTTTAAATCTCATTATGCGAGGAGACCCATGTCTAACGGTGGATTAATAAAGAGATCGATGATTATTGATAGTTTACAAATATTGTGGCTTTCTGAGGCATTTTCAATATATGTAGATCGTATGAAAATACGTATCGTACAAAAGTAGTTAATAAAACGCCTATAGTACAAAAGTAGCTAACAAAATGTACAGTACACAATACATCTATTCAAAAGCGCGCTTAAGCGGATTATTATTTACTTTTTCGCTCCTTAAATTATACAATTATGAATTCGCTTTAATCCACGAGCGAAACAGAACGAGTTGCCTCTTGCATCACAATCAACGCAACGGATTATGTCTTATTCGCCAATAATGCGCTTTGAATATTCATTGACTTTTGATAACATCGCTAACTTTCCATTTTGGATACGCGATTGAAGTCATACTTTTGCGTGGTTAGTTATTTATTGTTAACCAAAATGTTAGCTTAATATTTTAAGAGTCAATATTCAACAGATTTGAATTCGTAACATATAGAACACCTATCTTTCATACTTCATCGCTATTAATCAATTTGCAGTTCCACTGTTGATGACTGGTTTTCTCTGAGACTAACAAGGTTTAAGGAGTATCCCACAGTATCCTCGTGCAGGTTGACAGACTTCACAATCCTAATAGAACGTTACGTAGAAATCTCAGGTATGCTGTGCAACCTAAGACATTTAACTTCAGAGTCAGTTGTAGCGAATGATATATCTGAAAAACCCACATAATTAAGCCAATCTGACCTTTATTAATGTACTTTAAATTAAATGAAATCACTATATATTTTTAATGGCTTATGTTATTATATAGCCACATAGACCATTCTCGGCACTCATTTTTTGCGATGAAAGAAAATTTTGTCGGCTTTCTTTCGCTTTAATTAATTTAATATGTCTATTACATTTTGAGGAAATCTAAATTTGAAAGCATACCTAGTATATTTTTAAAATGTTTTTCTTCTGCAAATTAATCCAACTGAAATTATCTCTGTTTTGGTTAATAAAGTAATTATAGCGTTTGTGGCTCCTCAAAGACCATTTCCGTTACATATTCGCAAACTGTACTTCCTCATTGAATAATTTATGTAAAACAGGATGGTTTTATAGAACCGTAATTGAGTGTTTAAAGTCAATATTGATACATTGATTTCAATGATTTAGTGCACTGCAAGCATGATTAGTTTAGACCCGGAATCAATATTTATTGCTATTCCGCGCGTTTCATTACTTGTCTATGAGCCATGACATTGTTCAATTGCTTCAAGCATCTTTATAAAGGTGAAATTCTATTAAATATTGGTGGACGTTTAAACATATCTATCAAAAGCTTGTACATCTATATATAAAAGTCATATACTGTATACCTAAATGTTAGTCGAGAATATTTTATAGGAACCTTATTGTTACTTACGAAGATGTTATCAGCTTTAAGCATATTAGAGAGACCCTAATCCATTCAAATTCAAGTTTTGAAACAATGACAGTAGCATTGTGTGCCTTAAAGAGATGTGGGCAGACATACTTTACGTGCCAAATGCTGGTCACTTTGAAAGACAATGGCCGAGGCTAGGATGGGATTTCTCAGTAGTCTTTCCTCTCTGTAGAAATTTCTGATAAATCCTGACAAAGTTTGCTGCTTTTAGTTTCTTGTTTAATAAATAAGTAATCCTTTAATTTGCAATATCATTAGCAAATCTTTTTTGAAACCGATTGCATTTTGATAGCATATTTATCTGCCAAAATGCAACAATGATCATATCTTAGACTTACACAGTATTACTTTTATGAGACACATACCGCCTGCGGGTTTGTTAATGGCTATGAGGTAAACACTCTTAGTTACATTGCTCAGACATGATGCTATACAGTTAACACAATCTTTTTGCAAATCAAAATACATATTGCACTTTACAGCGTAAAATTCAATGTGATAAGCAAAGACAAGAAAACAAGGTATATCTGTATAATTCATCAATTTAATTGGTTACTAATGAAGATTCTCACAATATTATATTACTTTGTAAGTGTCATTGAGAAGAGCGAATTTACTAAACTGACCACAACGAGTAACGTTCAGATTACCGACAAGCACGATTGCAACACGACTAATTCGAATAATCGTAACTTTCTATGAAAATATCGGCAAAGGATCGTTCATTAGCCGCTTACGTCTTTAGAAAACGTTGGCCAAGCATTGTGTGAATTGTGTCCTTATCTATCCACGTAAACAAGAGGAACGTGTTTTACACTGTAAGATCGACGATATGCTACTTATTATAGCGAAAACACAATAATTAAGACTTTAAATTTATATATTTTATTAGTGCTAATGAAGCCCCATTGTTTTAAATCGTGGAGGATGTAGGTATGTGAAGTAGACTTTGGTAATATGCTACCATAATGCTTGGAACATTATATTGTAATTTTTTTCCTTTTATTTACTATAAAATATTTTATTTTCAGCCTAATATAAAGATGTGCACTGCATAAATAAGTGCACACTGCGGACCAAAAGGTTTAGAGTTCGATCCCCGGGTCGGACAAAGTATTACTACGTTTTTCTAGGATGAAATTTCAATTTGGATTGCTTGTAGTTTGGATTAGCGCTCGATATATGACAACAAGCCCACCAACTATTCTATGGCGGGACCTATAATTAGTGATACCTGGGTGTGTACTAATTTTCTCAACCGGTGAAATATGTTATGTCGTGTCTGTATTATTGGCCGTGTCTGTATTATGAAAAACCTTTAAATTAGAATAGAAAAAATCCCAGCTCAATTTACCGATATATCATTTACGCCATAATACGGTATTGCGAGTCGGTGCAGATGTGATCGGTATCGCGTCACTGGACGCGAATAATGTCGTGGCGGAGTAGCGCGAGTTGTTCTGATCTGATCTGATATTCGTTCTACGGTTAAAATTAAGTGG
>DWMI01000014.1:0-12184 GCA_018245055.1 Pyrrhopyge creona | reverse complement strand
ATGCAGTTCGTACCTGTAATTAAGGTGACACTTAGCAATTATTTTACTATACTGCCTATATTAATGAGATAAGTGTTAACTTTGTTGGTGCGACTTAAGAAATAAATAAATAAATTTGTTTTAGATGCCGAACAAGTACCAATGAAAAGCTATTGTTGTAATTGGAGTGAGGACTCATTGAAAGTTGCTATGCCTGCTATAAGCTGTTTTAAAAATGATGAAATGTCTATATATAAAGCATAGTCTATAATATAGATACCTTATAAAACGCTTGAGAGAAGATATAAGACTGATAGTGACGAAAATGAAGAAAACTTTTCAGGCGCATTAAAACAATGCAAGAAGAGGATTTCCGTTAACAATTCAAGACGTAAGAACGATTGCCTACCAGTTTGCCGAACAGCTAAAATTAAAACATAAATTTAATAAAACTCAGGAAATGACGGCTTATGATTTGTTACAAATGTTTTTACTAAGAAACCCGAATTTTAAGAAAGTCTGAAGGAGTGTCAATGGCACAGGGTCAAGGAATGAATAGATTAGAAGTAAACGATTATTTCACATTGTTGGAAGGGATTTTAAGAAAAAACGATTTAATGTCAAAACCTAATTGCGTGTTTAATATGGACGAATCAGGCTTACAATTAAACAATCGCCCAGGAGATATGCTCGCCGTTAAATGATATAAAGCGGTAGCCTCAACAAGTTCTACGGAAAGGGGTGAATCACGATCATAGCGTGCTGCAACGCAGAAGGTACGTTTTTGCCTCCTGCATGCATAATGAAAGGTAAGAATAAATAAGTGAATTTGGGGATAACATGCCTCCTGGTTCCCGAGTGTTTGTATTGGAAAAATCTGCTTATACGAGTATAACCTCAGCAATATTTTTAGAGTGGCTCAAAATTCATTTTATTCCTAGAAAACCACCAGGAAAGATATTATATTGTTGCTTTATGGACACTCTACGCAATGTAATTCGCTGGAAATGCTTGAATACGCCAATGAAAATCAAATCATTATGTTGGCTATGCCGAACCATACATCCCATTACTTGCAACCCCTTCTCTCAAATACAATTTTTATGAACAGTGAAGACTCTGGATAAATCAAAATACAGGACGTCGAATCACTATACTGACATTCGGAACATTACTAAACAAGGCCTGTGTAAAGCGGCTTCAGCAGGAAACGTTATCTCTGGATTCAAGGCAAGTGGTGTTGTTCCATTTAATCCTGGGGCTCTACCGAACTGTTCCTTTTTTTGACTCACATGCTGAAAGTAATTCTCTCCCAAATTTGTCTACATCTTCAACTATAGAAAGTGAACATGTGCTAGGAACATCCACTCAACAAAATAGTGAAAATTAGACACCTTCTCGAATCTTAAAAGATATATCTCCTATACCGCAAAGACTGGCAGATGCTCGTAAGCGTAGCAAGCAAATTGGTAAGCTTTTGACTTCGAATGAGCTTATAACAACAAGAAAAAGCAAGGAAAAAGAAACAGATATAAAAGAAAATAAGCGAAGAATCAAACAAGAAATAAACATGGCTAAGACGAAAGAGAAAAAGACTGGTAAACCGGTTGCAATAAGGAGACGAAAAGCTAGGAGACAGGATTCTGTAAGTAGTAGATGAAGAGGATTATGTGATACATCCCCCGACGAAGACAAGGAAAATGAAGCAGATTACTGCGCTAGATGCGGCGAAAATCATTATAAAGCGCGTCTTATTGAAGATTGACGTGTAGGTACATGAAAATTGTACAGAGATTGAGGACATATGTTCAAAATGTGGACAGAAGAAAAAGGAAGACCAAAATCCAGCATGACTGACAGCAAAAGCCAAGGGACAAGGCAGAACGAGTACTGGTCATCTGCCTCGTACTACTACGGCCAACTTACCCTGAGATGCCGGGTGAGATGGCCAGATCCTATTTTTTTTAGACACTTTTGATAGTATGTTTTAAGTTTAAAAAAAATTATTGCACGTTAATTTTATAAAGATATATTACGAATGATTGTAATGAGAATATAAGTTTTGTTATAAAAACAATATTTTTTAATTTATCACTCTCTCAAAAAATTATGGCCATCTCTAACGAATATACCCTAGTGAAAAAAATATAAATTATTGGCTTAAATACACGCATTAGAAAAGCGTGCGCTCCTGAAGCGTATGGTTATCCTTAACACACTTTGTAATATGGTTATCTTTCTAGGGTTAATGATTTATTAGAAACTGTTTCGCCTGTCGTACCAATCGAATTTGCCGAGAGTTCATCATTTTTCAAATGTACTGGAAGAGTGTACTGATAATAAAACCACAGCTAGTCACAGTCAAAATCACAATTAGTAAAACTAAGAAATCAAATGAGAATAAAATGACACAAGAACAAATCGATGTAAATATTTTGAAATATTTTATACATTCCATGATCCCATGCGAACGGATGCTAGAACGCCTGTCAACCATCAGGTCCCCTCTACCCGTCCAGTCACCGGTGTCAACGCCGAGCGCGGTAGAGAAGTCACGTTGCACGACCAGATTCTCCGGGGCAGCGACAGAGAAAGTCGACACATTCATCGACGCGATCGAGGCGTATAAAGAATGCACCAACACCTGCGACGACGTCGCGATCAAGGGAATGTCAATGCTCCTCACCGCCAATGCAGCCGTCTGGTGGCAAAGTATACGTGCAGAGGTAACAACGTGGCAAGACGTTATAGAACATCTTAGAAACGCATACGGTGATCGCCGCCCCGAGCACAAGATATACCGCGAGTTGTTCGAGTCCGAGCAAGCGCTCGATGAACGTACGGACGTTTTCATATTCATATCTAAGAAACGAGCCTTACTGTCACGTCTGCCCGCACAAGATTTATCCATAAAAGTGCAGATAGATATGATTTATGGATTATTACATAGAAAAATTAGAAAAAGACTACGTCGAGAAGAAATCTGTACATTCTCCAAATTATTGTCTCTAGCACGTATCATTGAAGATTCGCTTAGAGAAACATCCAAGTCTAATGGTAATTCCGCACCGCTGTCGCCGACGCCGCACGCCGTGCAAAACGCACTACCCGTGCGAGTGCGCGCGCAACAAAGTGCGAACTCGCGCGCTCCCGACTCATTGATTGATTGATTGATTGACGAGAAGATCGTGCATCCCGCGCCCCGCCGCCGCCCCCGCCGTCTAACGTCGTCGTGCAGAACACGAGCACGCCGCCAGCGCCGCCGCGCGCGCGCGCTCCGCCCTCCGACTCGCAGAGGGAACCAGCCAAACAGCGACCGTATTGCGTGTACTGCATGAGTACCCTCAACCTTCGATCTTCATACTGGCAAGTAATGGTAAGGGAAGCCGATAGAGACAAAACTGCTTTTGTTTGTCCTCTAGGTACTTACCGTTTGAAAAGGATGCCGTTTGGCCTGCGAAACGCACCTGCAACATTCCAACGCCTCATTGATCGTCTTCGCTCCTGCTCCGTTTTACAAGATGTAACTTTACTAGCTTACTTAGATGATCTCCTGGTAATATCTCAAGGTTACCAGAAGCACCTGCAAGATCTCGAGGCAGTTTTTCGACGTCTAGCTGAGTTTAACCTCCATGTGAATAGGGAGAAGTGCGCTTTTGCCAGAGAGAGCGTTAAATACCTCGGTCACGTCATAACACAAGGTGGTGTTTCCCCTGACCCAGGGAAGGTGAGTGCTGTCCTCGAGATGAAGGAACCTACTAACTTAAAACACCTGCGGACGTTTCTGCAAACTTGCTCTTGGTTCCGGAAATTTATTCCCAATTTCTCAGCCGTTGCTGAACCACTCACCAAATTGACGAGAAAACAGCAGACTTGGACCTGGGGTACAGCTCAGACTAACGCTTTTAACGAGCTGAAACGACTTCTTACCTCGGCGCCTATACTAATCCAAGCTGACTTCACTCGTCCCTTCGTTCTCCGCACAGACGCCAGCAATTATGCGTTAGGAGCAGTTTTACTCCAGGGGGAGGACAAAGAAGAAAGACCTATTGAGTACGCCAGCCGTCTCCTAAACGATGCTGAGCGTAATTATTCCACTACCGAAAGAGAGGCCCTAGCTGTAGTGTGGGCGGTGGAACGCTTTCGACCTTACCTAGACGGCCAGCCAGTCATAATAGGCAGCGATCATCAACCTCTTCGTTGGTTAATGACCCTGAAATCGCCTACGGGACGCCTACTAAGGTGGGCCCTCAAGCTCCAGTCATTCTATATCCAGTACCAGTATACACCTGGTAAAGCGAATGTAGTGGCCGATACCCTGAGCAGACCGATGTGTGCCGAATGGTCACAAGATAACTGCGGAGTTTGCTCAGTGATAATAAATTTCCCCTCGAAGACCCCTGAAGAGTTGCGACGCGAACAACTTTCTGATCCAGAGGTCGAGAAGATCCTTAAGGACATCGAAGGTCCAGATGAAGTGGCCGCTCGTAGATGGACGGAGCGCGGATACCTGTTATCCCAAGGAGTACTTTACCGATATAATCCCGATTCAGATAGCGAGACTCCTCAGCTCGTCGTTCCCATCAGTATCCGGCCTGAAATTTTAAAGGAATGTCACGATTTACCATTAGCTGGTCACCCTGGAATCGATCGCACATACCTAAAAATCTTACAATTGTACTTTTTCCCAGGAATGCGAAGAATCGTCACTGATTATGTAAGGTCATGTGTAGATTGTCAACGGTACAAAGCTACCAATGATAAACCTCCTGGTTTACTCCAGACACCAGTGTTGAGTCAACGGACCGAGGTTATTGCTATAGACCTGTTTGGTCCCTTACCAGAAGGCGAGAATGGTGAGAGATGCGAAGAAGCGACTGCTGAAATCTGCGCCCGTACTCTAATCGAAGAATACTTTCTGAGGTACGGCTTACCTCGTCGGGTAACGTCCGATAACGGCGTGCAGTTTGTTGGAGCAGTTATGCAACAATGTTTGTTCATTTTAGGGGTCAAGCAGAACCTCATCCCTCTTTATCATCCGGAGGCAAATCCCGCCGAGCGTAAAAATCGCGATCTAAAGGTGCAATTTGCTCAACTAGTGGAGAATGACCATTCCTCATGGCCTAAGAAACTGGCCGTAATTCGTTTTGCCATGAATAGTGCCGTGTGTAGGACCACTGGCACCACTCCTGCTTTTCTCATGCTGGCAAGGAAATTGAGGTCGCCCACAGAAGCCCGGCATGATTTGCGGGCAATATTAGATAAGGAGAATTTCATACCTCAAATAATCCCTTATCTGAGGTCTTTCATCAGCTCCTTGTCCAAGGTACGAGAACGAGTCGAGTCTCAGCAAGATAAAACCAAGGAGGTCACAGACCAATCTCGTCGACTTGGACCGGTTTACCAAGTAGGAGATCGAGTTCTAATTAGGTCCTACGTTCTCATTCAAGGAAGCAAAGGTCTCACGTCCAAATTTGTGCCCAAACGGGATGGGCCTTACGAAATTTCAAAGAAGATTAGTCCAACTACTTATTTAATATCGCCGATAGGGAAACCCGAAGAATCCTTAGGCAAATACCATACCCAGGATCTGACGCCCTTTGTGGAAGGAGGTAGTGTTTATAAGACACCTCCCAATCCTGTCATACCGAAACGACGCCGCGGACGCCCGAAACATAACGTTGTCGAGCTAGACCAGGAACGAGGGCGTACTCCTAGCCTAGAGGGGGAGTGTATCGCAAATAATAATGTTCCCGAACGTCCCCGCCGTCGCGTCGGCCTACCCAGTCGTTTACTAGAATATTCGCTAGAGGGGTAGGAGTGCGGAGGGAAGGAGTAGTACTCGTACGCCGCACAATGTTTCCCGCGCGCTTCCCAGTGAGCCTCCCAACTCGATCCGGCGCGCGCGCTCTCACACGCTCTTGTCTATGTACACCAACTATAAGTTTCTTTTTTCTTGTATAGATAAATTATAACCGTTAATAAAAACTCTATACGAAAATAGTGAAATTGATCTGGGTGAGGTTTTAGTTGCAAATGAGACTAAAGAGATAAAGAGAGAGACTAAAGAGACTATAGAAGAAATTTGACAGAATATCTCAGTTTCGCAAGGATCTCAAGTGGCTCTGTGAGGTATGGGGCTACGATGGCGGCAATAATAGTCGTAGGCACGCGTTAAAATGGTGTATTGTAAAAATATACACTGATACAGGGCACAGAGCAAGATAGGTGTGCGACGGGCGCGCGGAAACTTCCATTCGATTCGCTCGCGTCTCACCACTCGTACGTTGTATACAAAAAAACTTTACCCCGCGTCCCTGCCCCGCGCCCCTCGCACGCCTATGTACATCGATTGTGTATGCGCTCGCGTCGCTAACACGCCCCACCCCAGTGCTGCTTAGCAGCACTCATTCCCGACTGGTATACGGGCGACGCGCGCAGTTGACCTCGTGAGGTAACCAATCTTGGTTTTTACTTTTACCATTCGGACCCTTCCGTCCTTGCCAGGAAAAACTTCACTAATAACGCCCCTTGGCCATACATTTCGTGGACTCTGCGGATCTACAATAAAAACCAAATCTCCCACTTGCATACGTCTTTGTTCTTTGTTCCACTTTCTACGTGGTATCATGTCTGGTAATACTTCTCTGACCCATCGCTTCCAGAACATGTCCGTCAATCATTGAGCAATTCGCCATTGTTTTCTGAGGTAAAATTCCGAATCGTTAAATGCGCCCAACTGTGGTAAGTTGGATGAGGTCCCAAGAAGAAAATGGTTCGGGGTTAAAGATTCAGTGCTTCCAGGTTCAACTGAAACATGCGTCAGGGGTCTACTGTTGACAATATTTTCAACTTCAGCCAGCAGCGTCATCAGTGTCTCGTCCTTTGGTGCACGCTCTTTTAATACAATTTTCAGTGAGGTTTTTACAGATCTTATCAATATCTCCGAGGCCCCACCCCAGTGTGGGCTAGCAGGGGGTATAAACGACCATTTAGTGCCATGGTTTAATGCCTGATCCGCCAGAGCTTGTTGGTCCAACTCTAAAATAGATTTCTTAAGTTCGGTATCTGCACCTCTAAGGTTGGTGCCATTATCAGAGTACATTTGAACTGGCCAGCCTCGTCTTGCTGCCATGCGTCTCAGAGCCATTATGAAGGAATCCGAGGTAAGCGTGGACACTGTTTCAATATGAACAGCTCTGATCGTTAAACAGGTAAAAAGTACTCCATATCTTCTTTCGTGGCGTCTTCCAACCGTGACCTCCATAGGACCGAACAGATCTGCTCCACAATAAGAAAATGATCGTTGATGGTGAGCCATTCTAGCTTCCGGTAAGTCCCCCAGCCTAGGTATCTCTGGCTTGCATCGTCGTAGTCTGTATAGCATGCATTTCGAGATAACATTTTTCACTGTAGGTCGCAATCTAATATACCAGTATTTTTGTTTCAGATTATTAACCACCGTCTGCTGGTACCCATGAGCTGATTGGATATGGTAATGTTTGACCAATAAGCGTGCTACATATTCTCGTCCATCTAAAATTGCAGGTCTTTTAGTTTCAGGTAATACTTCAGGTGCAGCATCGATTCTTCCATCGGCGCGCAAGACACCGTATTCATCGAGATAAGGCGACAGGGTAAGTAATTTACTGTAGGTATGTTTTGTTTGTTTTTCAAAAGTGTTATTTCTAATCCAAATGATTGACTTTGTGAATAACGTAACAACAGGTACTCGGCCTTTTCCAACCCAGTGTCTTCATAATTGTAAGTATTTATTCTTCCTCTAAATTTTCTATTCATTGCTTTCATTCCTTTATCTATAAATGTAATTACTCTGTATGTTGTTTTCAGGAGGCGTAACCATGAAGAAAAACGTGTAGGTTCCGGTATTGGTAAGATATTTCGTTCAATTTGTACTATAGTAACATATTCTAATGTATTTTTCGGTATTTCCGGGCATATGACGTCGCGCGGCCACTCCTTCTCTTCACTTCTCAAAAATTCAGGTCCGTATAACCATTCTTGGGATATAATTGTACTATCATAGCTTTCTCTGGTTCCCACATCGGCAATGTTTTTATTCGAAGGCACGTAACGCCAGTCTTCAATTCGAGTGAGCTCATCAATTTCTCCTAGTCGATTCGCTACGTACATCTTATAATTCCGAACGTCATTTCTGATCCAGTGTAATACTGTGGTCGAGTCGCACCAGAATACTATTCGTGCCGCGGTCATTTTATGCTCCTTCGTTATTGTATTAGCGGTATTAGCCAGTCGCGCGCGGCGCGCGCCTAACAGCGCCGCTAGTAGTTCCAAGCGCGGGATTGTTATTACTTTATTTCCAGCGACTCGACTTCTACTCGATATAAATGTTACACATACATAACCTTCATTATTTAACCATCTCCAATAAGCTACTGCGCAAAACGCCTTAGTTGATGCGTCGCAGAATACATGTAGCTGTAAGTTTTTATAACAACTGTGATTATGTAGATAATTCTCGCCGTTGCTATGCGCGGCCGTTGAGCTGCGAGGCGTAGCACTGCAGGTAAGTATTGGCGTGATTGCTACGTCTCGTATCTGTTTCGTAGCTGGTTGTTCGTTTATTCGGTTTCGTAGGCTGTCGCTCGCTTCGTGCGTAGCCGCCGCATAGTATCTAAGTATACGCACGTTCTTTACTGATAGCAGTAGACAAATCCATTTCTTCCATTTAGTATAAATTTCATCAGAAATACATTCATCCCAATTAATTTTTAATCTCCAAGTATCTTGTAGAATTATTTTGCCGACAATAGTGATCGGTGATAATAACCCATATACATCGAAGATGGACATCACAACTTGTAAAATCTCTCTCTTTGTAGGCCTCTGTACCCCGCTCATAATATTTTTTGGTATTCTTTTAAAAGACATTTTGAATCCCAATGTGTCGTCATTCGGGTACCAAATAAGTCCTAACGTTCGTTCCCCTTCATATTGCTGACCGATTTTGAACTTTACGGCCGCATTGCCGAGAGTCTCTTTTGGCACGCTGGCGAGCACCGCTAGGCTGTTGCTATTCCAGTTACGTAGCTCGAAGTTACCTTGTGTATGAATGTACATAATTTCTTTTATTAATTTTATGGCAGTCTCTTCGTCTGGCAGGCTGTCTATGTAATCATCCATGTAGTGCTGGGTGCATATGGCTGCAGCTGCCGATGGCATACTTTGTTCGAAGCGCCGTGCATTTTTATTTTTTATAAATTGCGCTATGAAAGGCGAGCAGTTAGCTCCAAAAATTAAGGATGTCATCACATAGGTTTTTAAATTCGATTCATGTGTGTGTGAGTCACTTGTCGCGTTGCAACCAGTTGTGTCATTATTTTCAGATATGTCCCGAAAAATAAATCGGAGTGCATCTGTGTCTTCTGGGCGAATTTTGATCCTTAAGAACATATCTTTTATGTCCGCTGCAACGGCTATTCGATTTTCACGGAAGCGTAACATAACGCCAAATAGGGACATAAGTAGATCTGGTCCTCTTAGTAGGTAGTCATTTAGTGACGAGCCTTCAACCTTGGATGCGGCGTCGAAAACTAATCTGAGCTTCCCTTTATTTGGATTTTGGATGCCAAAATGTGGTAAGTACCATGTCTTAGGGGTAACTTTACACTCTTTAAGCTCTTCTGCGAAATTATTTTCTAATAGATGCTGTACTCTTTCTTTATATTTCTTAGCGTAGTCTTGATCCTTTTTTATTTTCCTTTCTACTCCTCTCCATCTGGTTAATGCATTGGCGTATGAGTCGGGCATTACGCTATTTTCATCCTTCCAGGGCAATCCGACGTGCCACATGCCATCGACGAGGTAGGTAGTTTTTTCCAGGTAGTCCCATGCTCGCCGGTCATCTGAGTTTTCTCGAAGCTTTGAAGAAATTCCCATCGCGTCGATAGAGAAGGAACGACGCACTTCATCATGTAAGTCATTTAAATTTGACATATCAATGTCGTCGGTGATGAGTAATGTGGAGTGATGGTGGAGTGATGTTGAAGGTGAGATCATCACTCTCCCATGCAGACACCACCCTAATGGGGTACGAGTGGCGTACGGTTCATTGACGCGACCAGTTAATGTTTCGAGGGGTAACATTAAATGAAAATTGTCCTGGCCTATTAATATTTCTGGTTTTAACCGTCCGGTGCATAGTTCATTTTTTATTGTACTTAAATAGCTATACTTCTCACTAATAACGCTAGGTAAGTTCTGAACAGGTAAGTCTAGTCCGTATACACTACGCGCACTAATATTATACAAAGTTCCGTTCGTAATTGATAACGTTACGTTTACTAACTCCGATTCACACACGAGTCCGGTATTGTCCCACGCTCCGCGGGCGTGTAATGTTTGTTTGCGCCCGCACAGCCCGGCGCGCGCGGGAGCGACGCACTTATTAATGTCACCGTAGAACCACTGTCCAAGAGTGCGCTCGCACTCGTTATTCCGTTAGGTCCGTGAATGTTTATCTTTACAACTTGTAACAAGACGGAACAGCTGTTTGCCGCTATATGCGTAACTATTTCACTGTGCACGTTTTGCGAGTCCGTTTCCGAGATATTATTATTTAGTGTATTGTCCATCACTTGCACGACAGCTGATTCGTTTTGGTGCGAACTACGAGTAGGCACGTAATGAAGTAAACGATGATGGGACTCACCGCACGAGTCGACGTCACACGCGGCGGCCGGACACGTTTGCCGGTTATGATGCGATACTAAACACTTATAACAGATACCGGCGCGCTTCACATATGCCCATCGTTCTTTACGTAACGATTTTCTAAATTTCCTACAATCGGGCAACTTATGTTTTGATATACGACAGAACCGACATTTATTGTCCGATGTATCACTCGTTTGCGAAGCTTGTAACAACACAGTCTGTGATTGATTATAATTATTTTCACTGTAATATTTACGTTTATTGTCCGTTCTATAGTTCAATAGATTAGCACTGCACGTAGATGTTTTAACCGCTTCGTGGCTGAGGAACTCCGACAAAATATCAAGCCTTGGCTTGTCACCGGTGATGATGAGTGGATAGCTGTAGTCTGCCCATTTGGACAGCAGTACTGTGGGTAACTTGGAGAGTACTATGTTTGTTACATTCACTCCCTGCAGGTACTCCTCGCAATGAAGTGCACGAACAGCTGCGACATAGTTTTGTACTTTTATGGAAAATGGAACTATGTCTTTATGGTATTCATGAGGCAGTGGGGTCATCTTCTTGATATCGAACATGATTTTCGACAAGATAACATCAGGGTTACCAAACTGTAGCTCCAGTGTAGATATCACTGATTTTGGTGAAGTTGCGGTAATGAAGAGAGCTGAGACTGCGTCCTTGGCAGGACCGCGAAGACATTTCCTTAGGCGCCAAATATTTTCTCGTTCCGTGAAGTTGCACAGTGAGGTCGACTCTTCATATGCTTGATTGAATGCCAACCATTCCATAGGGTCCCCGTAGAACATTGGGAGGTCACGAGGTGTGCTGATACGACTGAGTAAGTTGGCGTTATGGTTGGTGGACGCAGTAGTGGTGACGAGTTCTTTGATTGCACTGACCAACTGCTGAACTGGACCTTCAGTGCCGACGGGTTCCCGTGGCGGGGTAAACAGAGGGCCGTTAGAAATTCCCTGAGCGCTGGCTCTCTGCTCCTGCAGTTGCTGCTGCTGGCTTTGCTCCAACCACTTTTCCACATTATCACGACTACCACGGCCGTGATTACTTATCGACGGGGGTGAACTGTATTGTATTTCTACTGCCGCAAGGTCCGCCGCTAGTTTCTTATCTATTAATTCCATTTGGATCCGCGCCTTTTCCTTGGCCGCTTCCAATTCTAACCTCTTTTTCTGTGCTTCGACGACGACGACTTCGATTGACGACGCAGACGACCTGCGTGACTTTTGTGAAGTTGTTTTTTGCGAACGATCAGGTGGTAATTCTATAATTTGTTCCTGAACGTCTTTTATTTCTTGCACTTCACTTTTCACTGTACTTGCGTCGGGTTGCGAGTCGGCTTCGCAACGAGCTGACCGTTTCTTCATACGTCTTAAGCGCGCGCTGTCCGCCATCTTAGCATGCGGCGGAGTGTGAAACATATAAATTAGGTTCAAGATTTGGCTCGAAGACCACTTGTGAGGTGTGGGGCTTCGATGGCGGCAGTAAT
>DWMI01000013.1:0-12187 GCA_018245055.1 Pyrrhopyge creona | reverse complement strand
ACATCAAATGGGGCACCCCTTCTCGAATTGTTCAAGAGAAAATTAAAAGTTCCCAAACGCCGTGCGCACGTGAACCCTGGCTATGATTGATAGAACGATGGCTTAAGCTCGTTAAACATACGAGTGCTCGTACATTCTTGTATTAATTATGAATATTTATGTAAATGAAATGTTTCATAATTTCTGGATACATCTTGTTGAATTCTACAATCTAATTTAAGTTTGCTAGTTACAAACATTGTATACTAGAATATAGTAGCGTATTTTAATACACGATATTACTATGCTACGATACTATTATACTATTTCACGATATTACTGTTTCAACTCCGCATCAGACATCAACACCACAATAGCGAAATCTTACAAACTCCTTGTAACTTGCCAAGAAACCTAATCGAGAAATTTGTCTTTAGACCTGTTTCATCATTCGGTCTCAAAATTGTTGCTTTACGTGAACTTCGACGTGGGCTTATATCATATACATTAATGAAAACTGAATAATACATTTATAATCCAAAAGCTGATACATCATTTATGATAATGTAGTTCAAAGTCAGTAAATAAAAAGTTAATCAACCGTCATTTTTTATTAGTTACGATGGTTCCTGATAGCTTATACATAACGTCCAGTCATTGCATAAAGACTCGTGAGTTGCAAAGCGCTCTAGAAATAAAGTTTTACCGGTCACCGATGTCGGATGAGTAATTATAGAGGCGAGTCATTGCTTTGAAACAAGAAACCCAAGAAACGAGAGAAATAAACATCAAAGCACTCAACAATGTTTGATGGAGGCTTTGGACACACGTCAAGAGGCGAGATTAGGTGAAACTAATCTACAAAAGGTAGTCGAATCTCGGTACCCGAGTCCATTTAGCGCCGCAAAGACATATTCCGAGTGTGATCGCCCTAATCGAGACCGAATTAATTGTTTCTAAAGAGGTGATTCCACGGAATATGTTCCTTGATTAAGTGAACAGGTTGGACCCCAGAGCGAAGGGGTTATTAAATAATTTATTGTCTACCAACTATTCGTAAGGGGCACTGCTCAAATGTGCCGCTAAGATTCTGTAAACTCTTGTTATGTTACATTGCCACGCGAACTTCGTCCGTGAAAGTTAAATGAATTCGTACAGTTTTCGTATGGAATACTTACTTTTGAGTACAGACGGTTAAGTTCACTTTGACCAGGGTTTTGTTGACTCTAAATTAATAACGGCCTTGCCTAAAAATAAACCTGTGAACTGAGTATTCGAAATGTGCTTGCATTTTACGGCTCTCGATGTACATTTCATTCTGTCACTGGTTAATTACACTGGCTGGCCGTTCCCGCTCAAAAATCACTCTCAATCGAGTCAAGTGGGAGAAAATAAAAGGTGAATTCATCACGGGGGTGCGAATCGCACCCCAGCCGGGATACCAAAGCGGGAAACGTATGTCCGGTCCATTTGTACACACTAACAGGTGCCGACAGTTTATGAAATTAAATGGTGTGCGAGATCAGGAGTGCGTCTGAACGGGAAGAGAAGTCCGCCAAATAGACTTGTATTGATTTATCGCTAAGTGGATCGTTGCTTTATTGCAGCAAATCGTTGCTGAAGGGTGTTCGGATTGCGCATTATTTTTCTTTTGTTCACCCATGTTTCATTTTTGATTATGTGTTTTTAGAACAATATTATTAGGCGGAAATATGTTGAAGTTGTATTAAATTGTCGAAAAAAACATGCAATTTTCATTAAGTAATTAATTGGTGGGGAGCTTTTGTGGAAAAAAACAATTTGTTATAAAAACCCTTGCTCTCATACCAATCTATCGATGATATTTAACGAATAAAATTTCAATCGCACTACTCAATTAAATAGAGAGCATTTTGCCGACCGTACGTAAATATTAATTTTTTATGAATCACTTTATAAAGCAGAGTGAACTAGCCGAACAAATGTTATTGCAAACGAAGTATAATGCATTTTTAACTGGATCGTATTCGTCGTTCGGTGTTTTATATAAAACGTCTTTTTAATTATACATCTAATAAAGCGTAACATAACATGCCTTAGCATTACGCTTGAGTTGCGCCGAAGTGGTAGGTAGAGGAGTGTAGTATTACCACGTTTCACCTGTTCATAATAAAACAAGTGGCTATACCTAATTTTCTTTTTGAGTTGCCAATACAGTAAGATAAAATCTTTTTTAATCGTATAAGTTTTTCATATATTTAATTTGAAAACACTAAAAGGAACAATGATGCTGTTTACGCTTGCCCGCTGTTTGCGTAGTACTATTTGTATTTTCTGATTGTCTCTTAAGTGGTATGCACATTGGCTTTTTCCGTCCATCTCCGTAATGAACGTATGCCCGGAAAGGGTTATCACGAATCAATTTCAGCTCGTGTTATTTGATTACGGCCAGGTCGATGGGGTCGGGAATAATTCATTTTCGCCGAAATGTTGTCTAGCGCTGTCACAAAAATAACGGGCCCCGAGAGAGTTTGATCTGTAGCGCCATATGTAATTGTACACTGTATGAATACATATCAAAATTGTAGTATGTATGTATAACACTAAACTCTTGTTCTAAAAATGTCCCTTAGAGATTATCATCATTGGATATATTATCAAATCGAAATATTCCATGCACTGTGTGAATCAAAACATCACTAATAAAAATCTAATAGATGGTAGTTTTTAATCGTGTTTGTTGCAAGCACGAAAAAATCGAATATGCTTACGAACACACGTAGTTATTAAGAACGTCGGAAATAATGCACCGGACGAGATAAACAACAGACGAATTCACGATAAAAACCAATAAGCCGATAAACCGTCCGGGTTTAAAGCATAAAACGTCTATTTGCTGCCGAATGAGAGCGTAAACCGAATCATCTTTCACGCGCCAACGCGATCACGCCACAGACGAAACAGAATACGTTTTATTGACTGCGATGTTTGAGTATAGTATTCGATGTATTTTGATAAGTAAATAATAATGAAACACGTGGATCAGCTACTTTATATACATGTATATTTATGTTCCACACTGGTTGTGCCCACGACTTCGTAAGCTTAGATTTCGATTTTGATAAAAAGTACCCTATGTATAAACTAATGTATAAACGATAGCCCTTCAACGTTTCATCGAATTCCGTTCAGCAGTTTTTGATAAATTGACATAACTTATGTATTTGTCAAACGGTTTAAATGAAAAAAAACCCCTAAATGTTAAGTGAAGTCCATCACAATTTAAACCCTGAAAACTGCATTCAAATCGGATAAGCTGTTTCTGCACAAACGTGCACAAACACACGGACGTACATATTTACAGACAAATAGAAAACATGAAAAAACATTGTTTTGAGTTCTCTTGTGTTATATAAAGGGACCCCATTATGAGTTTTTAAATATATTTGCCATGTACAGACAGGGATCAATTACAGTTTTATTATATGTATAGATATCACCTTGTATATTTATAGCACACTATTTGAAATTTGGAATTCTATCTATTTATTGTTGTTATGTTGCATATTTAGAATATGCATTTATTCGATGTAGGTACTCGGAATAGAAATACAGACACGTGAGAAATGACTCGATAACTATACTGACTGTACATATTATTTAAACGACTTTCAGCGTCTATATATGCACACAATACAATACACACACGAAACACACTTAATTACAGTACAGCGAGCATTAAACTCCAGACAAATCGAAGCAATCGAACCAAAGCAGCGGTGTTGGCGCTAAATATGATATCGCCAACATAAATATGATATCCTGCAATCAAAGCACCGTATGGCTTCGGCATAGTTCCAGCGCTCGTGTGTGGTCCGCGGTAAACAAAGCTCTTAATGACCGTTCACTCGCACGTAAACAATTTATTAGTCCGCAATAGACATCGAATCGCCTTCTGCACGTCACCTACGCGCGCATTCGATGAATTGATCGCACACTTTACTTGTCCCCTGAGGATGGCTTCTGCTGTTATTAACAGATATTTTATTAAAAGTGAACTTAGAGGCATTTTTCGTTTCCTTGTTTAAATCGAAATCATTTGTGTATAAAAATAGATGTTACGAAAACAGAGGTGAAATCAGGAATCATCTTGAAAAGTTGATATTCATTTGTTTGGGAACAATATTTAGCGAAATTGTATGCGTGTTAAATCAAATTTTGCTATGAAGCCGTCAGTAGGGGTAGAATTATAGATCAATAAGCAATTTCACCAAGACACCGGATGCGGTCTACCGGGCACAAGTTCAATTATTATTGAATATCCGACGTCCGGGGTGAAAGCAGACGGCAGCAAAAAGGTCTTTGATGCCTATGCACAGTTTACGTATTGAGCCTATACCGAATATTATGTGCAATAGAAACTTTGATGAGGACAGACAGAGATTAATTATTTTTTCAGTTCTTAATTTACATTTTCATAAACTTTTCATGATAATTATGCCAATGCAACAAAAGAGTATTAATTTGTGAGTATTCGTTTGTAAAGGGTAATTTGTGACATATCATGGACCAATTGTATATTATTATTTGATAATTGTAGTTTTATAACTTACGATCCCAATTTCTGATTATCAACAATTGGAGCAGAGAAAACGTTATTAAAAGGCAAATAAAATTTAATAATTGGCGACTTGCGCCGAACTCACTTAACGAAGTGTTCGGAAAGTCACGATACAAATGCTCGTTCTGTTTGTCTGTATAATTAATGCGAAAAACTTCTCCTATAATTATAATGCCACTTGGTGTTGTTGTTCCATCAGAACAGTATTATGAAGGGTTACTTCTTCGGACAGTTTTGTTCGTGGATCCTCGACTTGCTTACTTTTCTATTATTAAATCGACTTCGATAAATTTCGATAAGTGTCTCGGATTGTGTTGAGTTTGGATACTTGTATTCTTAAATTACCTGATTTCAGTTGAGGGTACAATTGCTTTATTACTGTAACGAAAAAATATACTTTTAATTAAGGCAATAGGTCTATTAACATCTTAACAAAGTGTATTTGAAATGTTATTGGTTTTTGGTTTGAAACATTTTATTTAAATTTCATGTCAAAGGGGTTACAAGGATAATAAGGAAAAATGATGTTTAAGGATTGCATTAAGTGAGATCTGACGTCACTTAATATCAAGTATACCGAGTGAGAGTATATTGTGGTAGACAGGAGGCGGTCAGTTGAGGAACCGCATTGAAGAGAGCCAGAAGCTCCACAACAGAGCTCGGTTCAATAGACTCGTCGAAGCAGAATTTAAACGTTATAATACTACCAATTCACGTGTCACACACATCTGCATATGGCGAGGACATTATGCCGATCTCGTATTGGACTTTTAGTCACCAAAAATGTGTCTATAGAAACTGCATTTTATATTATTAAAATACGATAAATAATTAGATAAAGTCATAAACGATGAATCTAATAAATGTTATAATTGTGATTCTCGGAGCGATGAAAGTGGTTTATTGTTTTTACGATCGGATTTGATGGTTTCTCAAACAAAAGAGATTTATTATTGCGATATTATTTATGCGAGAAAAGAAAAGTGTTTACCAGGTGCATCCATCGAAGTTTCTTTATGTTAAACTTTGATAAGTTCGGATTGAACTTGGAAAATTTCGACTGTCTTTGTAACAGTTAACAGGATTTCGTCACAGTTAGGCGACGTGGAGCTCGCACGGGTGCGCACATTACCTCCGGCCGGTGGCCAGCTGACTCATTCGGTGTCGCCAGTTTTGAGCACAGTCTAACTCCCAGTGGCCCGGCTAACACGCAACGCCGCGGCTCACTAGCTCCTACGCTCCGCTGGCCAATTTAGAAAATGTACTTCAAATTTTACTCAATTTAAATATCCACATACGTTTAACTTTGCTTGCGGTGTATTTTGCTGCACGAAAGCCACATGATAGGGCATTTATCTATGACGTGAACTACTTTAAAATTAATAGCTATTGGGACCTACAGGAATGTGTAATTAATTCATTAATTCAAAAACAAAGTAGGTGACGCGAATTAAAGTATTTCTGCGTTGCAAAAGGCAGATGTAAAGAAATAGGAAATGTGCAATGCTTGTCAAATCATCTTTATAGAGAGTGTGGCAAGTATGGTATCAGATTACACGCACGATACGAATAACACATGGCGCGTGCAGTGGGCTGAAGCGAAATCGACAGTTCGATCGTGGTGAAGTCGACACGACCATGTCGGGACATTTAAAGAGTATTCTTTTTTTTTTAGTATTAGGCCCGCCATTGACTGCTGTCCCACCTGATGGAAAGCGAGATACAGCCTAGAATGTAGCACGCTTACTACGAAGTGCCTATTCAGTTTTGCGTTGAATTATCCTAGGTTGTATGAATCGGGAAAAATAGATGACGGCAGGGAATTCCACTCTTTCGCAGTCTGTGGCAGAAACGTTTGGTCCTGTTTAGTGGGGTGTCTACGAAATGTAGATAGACGTTCGTGTCGATGATGTTCGATGTACATTGGGCTAGGAGAAATAAAAAGAAATAAGACTATAGCGTTGTATATTATATACCTACTAATATATTATAGTGTGATGAGTATAAATAAATCGATGGCCGATTTAAAGAAAATGCTGAAATTTTTGAACATAAACGGAGTATGTTCGTTTCTTGACATTAAAATTTCAGTGCCTATATAATTAAGGTGAAATGAACGATGCTCATTTTCAACTTCTTCGTTCTACATTTGAACTTCTTAATATACGGAAATATAATATTCACGTTACATTGAAACGTGTTCTAACAATTTCACACACAATCATAAATTCTAATTTAGCGCGTTCGTGGATCTTGTTACCGCCTTCCTTGCTTCAGTTTCGCGGACTCATTGTATGTTACTCCCAAGACAACGCAGCCCCACAACACGTATACAAAATTAATTAGACAAAACCTCCCGCTCTTGTAATGTTTTATTATTATTTCCGCCACTGAGATTTTATTACGCATTCATATTTATTAGTTATCTCTCGCGATGGGTACTGATTAATGTACTGTTTACCATCATTTCTGTATTGGTGTGTTCACTTCGACTACAAGTTCCTAATTACAGAAATTGTAATTATAAGGTTGCTAACATTGCGAAGCCTTCAACGGCTTTCCATTTCGTTATCTCGTTGGAAATGCTGATGGTTTGTTAAATTAAAAGCCATGTACATAAGTGCAGTTTTCAATATTAAAACCGCCTCATATCCTAGCCTACGTCTAGTTTGTTATGTTCGCTGTTATTATCGTGACTTTGATTTTCTCTACTTGTTTTTGTTTTTGTTCCTACGTACCCTTATATTTTGATTTGCGTTAGTAAAGCTCTCGCCATTTTGTTGTTTTATCATGCTCATGAGGAATCGGTCATTTAATACACATTAGTTGGTCTCCACCCACTCCGCCAGATCTAAGTAAAACATTCAACACTTTACGTACAGACTGCAAAAGGGTTTTTTGTTATTGTAGTTGGTTTAATATTGTAGACAGGAGGTGTTTTTTACTTATTGCTTACTTGCGAATTTTTTTTACTTATATTTACGAGAAAACGAAGTACAATTCCACAATATATTTTTATAAGAGTTAAACAGTTTAAGCAACACACGCAAGGGTAGTTTCCGGAGTGTTTATTTTTAGGACTCAATTTACAATTATCCTCATACATTGGACAAATAATTCATCATTTATTTATTTTATTATTTCACAAGGATTACCTTTCTTCTTCTTATGTATTTTACTATATTTCACTCTGTTCCTGAAATCTGAACATGTAATTGGAGAAGCGCAAAAAAATCTCGGGTGAACGGATTTTTCTTGACTGAATTCGTATTGAATGCTGTATACAGTCATTCCAAACAAAACACAAGTTGCACATTTAAATCTTCCTCATTAATTGGGCTATTTACAATGGAAGACCGGATTCAAATGTTTTACGTGCTACCTAAGATCTACGGGCACAAACATACTTATGTACAGACAGACAGTGATAGGGTACTGTTATGATATGTACTGATAAAACTAAATCCGAGGCTACATACTTTTTGGTACACACAACGTTCCATTTAATCAATAGTCATGATTGATTTCAGATAAATTACTTTTTATTAATATATTTGAATATTTATTTAGAGACAGCAAAGTCAATTGAACATCCAGTAGCCTTAATCACATCCGGTCGCAAGCGTCTTTGCCGCTTCCGCAAAAAACAAACCTACAGACCGTCTTATTCCAAATTCAAACAAATCCACTGGCTGATATTGTCTATGTAAAAAATAAAGCAATTAAGCTTCATGTCGGATTACGAAAGGTGTTCGCTACTCTTCACATTTTATGGTTTCGATGCATAAAGAACTTGGAAGGAATTAAACGCCCGTGCCATTCCGGTTTAGGCAACTTAGGTACAAGGAGATCTGTTCTCTTATATGGTAGTCCATTTGTGTTCTATGTCGGGCGTCCGACAACGGATTCTACTTAGCGCTGAAATGTGTAATGAGCCACGTTCCTGATCCTAGTCCTTCTGTAGAGGCTTTAGTGTTCTCAACACGTCTTCAGTATTACGACTATCAAGGTGCTATTCACCGGGATTGAATTACTTGAACACCTGTTCAATGTTAATAAGGACAGTTATGTTCTCACTTTACATGCAGCGTTATACTAATTAGAGAAACAAAAATTATGTCCCATGAGAAATCTCTTGTTTTATTTGATTAACAATTGAGATAGACGTATTAAAAACCTAGTTTTAGACTAAACACCTAGTTTTATGGTTTATGACAGTGGCAGTTTCTAACAATTTTGTTTATAAGTATTTGTTGATCACGCAGTTGAACAGATTTGGAATTGGCGGGTAAGTTTTAAAAGAGTGGTGAATAATGAGGTTGGCATTCAGGTTTAAGATGTTATACCCTCTCTCTCTCTCTCACGACTGAATGAAATCAGACTGAGTGTTATGGCGCATTTTGGGAGGGGCTCATTCAAAGCATGATGTAATAGGAATTGATGTGATGACGATCAACAATATGACTTGTTCAATTAAATATTTGTTAACCTCTATAAATGTGGTCATCATACATTTTGTTTTAATTTTGTTAAATTTCATTTTGTTAAATCTTAAATGTTATTTCATTTTCCATTTTCATTTAATCTCACTTGTTATTTACAACGGATTTTGTTTCACAAAGTTCGGCTTACAGCTTCTGGGTTCACTATGAAATGAATCAATACACGTTCTGTCAAAATGACGTGAAACGAAACTGTCTTTGGAGTTACAATAAAAAAAACCAAAATTGAAACAGACGAGATAGATTTACTCATACTGTGTGTGTATCTGTCGATATGTATGAGCGCAATGAGTCCGTACATTGGCGAGGGCGAGTTCTAACCAGTCGGCTAAATCTAATCATTTCCATTACTCATGCGCGGCCGAAGCTCATACTGCGCTTCGTTTCACGGGAACATCGACCATTTATCGGATTTGTGCGTTTGTTCCCTTCTCGTTGCTGAAATTTTCGAATATTCAATCTGCTTATCAAACTTGATAAACAGACACTTGATAAACATAAGAACTAACAGCAAACAGATCTGTAAGGACAAACATTTTTGGCACTCGGTGTACTCTGCCTACTCCGTGAGGGACCTGGCGTGATAAAATAAAATAATATTAAGTATATGCCGATTGGCCATTTTGTTATCACTTTTGAGTTTAAGAATCTGGTAATAATATGAAAGATGAAATTGGAGAAGAAGCATTTACTTCATCGAAATCAATAAATTCATTTTGTTCATATCTATTTAATGATAATTTACAGCTGTTCTACCATAAGTGACATGCCTTCGCTGACGTGTCCTGCATGCGGAGTTACGGGGAATCTGTAACTGCGTCACGTATCGGGTATGCTACCGCGGTAGCTGAGATAAGAACCAACTATTGACGTGAAAGAAATCCGTAGAGAGATAGTAGAAACAGAGTAAAATTTAATATATGAATTGATTTCTAACTAATAATATAACTATGAGTTACAAAGACTTACTATTCAAACAGCACACGTAAGCAATTTCGTCAGCGTAAAAAATGATAACCGTAACTCGAGCTAGATAAAATCCTCCAAAAAGTATCATGCATTCGCCGAAGAGCGGAACGAGGAAGAAAACGATATGAATTGAAAATTTCCATCAAAACCTCGTAAACAGCATGAATCTGAAACTTCCATCAGAACATCGCTTTAAGCTGTCGTGCGAAATGAATATAAAGCTGGGAACAAAACAACCTCCTTAGCCGCAGCGGAACAGCAAAAAACGATACCACTGGTGCAACGTTCAAGTGCAAATATTTACTCAACGTCGCCCACGAAAATTTCGTAGCGCCGATAACTTCCCTCGCAGATACCACAGTGCAAAAAGAAGCGAGCCCCGTCTAAGTTGAACGTAATGAGAATCGACGGTCGGGCTATTGATTTATGTCCATTATGTCGTCATTTAGGCTTACCACGCTTAATTTTTTTTGTACTAGCTCATGCAATTCTCTTTCTTTAACTAATGTTGATTGCCTGACCATTAATTTCTCTTAAATTATTTTAAAAGTTATGTCAAGTGCAAGACAATCAGAATAAAATTTAGATTGGGTGCAGCTAAAATTGTCTAAGTCTAAATTGACACAAAGTCATCCATCTCAAGCGTGAACCGTGCTTTGATGTCAGGTTTGATGAACTGTTTCAAAGGTCGATGAATTGGGAATCCCGTAAAAGTCAGCTAGCTCAAGTGTGCACCTGATTGAATTCCGCGCACGGTTCGCATCTCGCCGACATCCCGCGGCCGTCGCGTTGCGGTCAGGATTGAGCGAGTATCGCACATTTTTTGCTGTCTTCCCACTCACAGCTCTGCGTGAAGGAGTTCAGGCATTTTCGCCAATCATTTACGAATTCCTCGCAAGGAATTTTCATTCTCACCTACATACTGATGTACCGCTTTATTTGTACCTATCTCTCTTTTATTTACAGACAAATCCATCGGCGATTCAACAACGAGTTTTCAATCCATTGAACTGATTACTTCCTTAAACATGTTATAAATCTGCCCTCAAGTAACTAAGTTAGCGGATTGCGAAAGGAAGTAATGATTTGAAAAAAATTCTACCAATTTAACTGGGAAGCTGCTGGGGTCTCTCATTTATTTCTTAGATATTTGATATTCAATGCAAGGTCTTTACAGTTGCGAATGTTCGTTTATGAGGGCTATTCAAATTGAGAAAGCCATTAGATTGAAGGGATGCACCATAGTAGCGGGTTTCCGTCCGAAGCCGAGTAACAATGGAAGCGATTATACGCGCATATGTGCACTGAAACTGCAATCTATAATTAATAAAGCCCTTGCGAAATAACTCTGCAAGAATTTACAACGTATTGGAATGACGAACGAATCGAATGGTATCCTGTTATCTCATGTAAAATATGCGATCTATTTAACTCAGTGAGCAGTAAAAAGTTATGCATTTTTAAATAACTCTAATTTATTGCTTCCTTTGTTTAATGATAATTGATACTAATCTTATTTAGCATTCTAAGTCGATACATAATTTTCATGCATGCCGATAATTGCCGGAGCTAGGCGCTGGCGTTGTAACTACATCACCCTATTAATTATGACCCTCAACACTGTGTTTGAAGGAAGCGTTTTTTGCACTTACGTGTAAAATGATACAAAACATGTGATATTTTTTCGCCATTGTATTACATTATTTCACATACGTAGCTAAAGATGTTAACAAACTCGAACATAACCGTTTACTGTATAATGAAGAGATTAGTTTTTTTCGGCTATAAAGAGTACAGACGGTAATAAGAAATATATAAATCAAGATTTGCATCAGTATGCTTAAAATGCGTGACTAATTTCATAATGATCATGTTTCAAACACAAAATACATTGATGAAACATAGCTATAAATGCTACGAGACTATTGGGCTGCAAGCATCAGGTAGTCGGACAATAGAAGACACGGAGTATGACGTGTGCTGATATGATTGTGCGAGTAAAATAGTTTCCATTTGAATTTGATCACTCGCCTGTCCGAGCGGCGATAGCACGCGCAATAGACGGGGGACCGCGATATTACGTTTCATGATCAATGCCTACAAATGCAACATTCGCACAGATAACGACCGATCATTT
>DWMI01000012.1:0-12204 GCA_018245055.1 Pyrrhopyge creona | reverse complement strand
CTCTCGCGCCCACACTCATCGACGCACACTTCCAAATTTCAACATGGAAATTACATCGTACATTTTTTCGCCCATTAATTAACCCGATTTTAACAAAAAGCAAATGTAACATTATGAATTTGAATTATGTGGGGTTTATTTTATTTATCGATTTTACAGTTTTATTCGGCGACGTAATTTCTATCCGCTTACGTATACTTATAAACAGCAGATATTAGATAAAATATATAGAATTTAATATAACCTAGATATCAAAACCTTTATTGGAATAAATACGTACGTGTGATTAATTTGGCAACAGCCTCACCCCTGTTCCCTCTTCCATAACATGTCTCTACCTTCCCCTTTGGGGGTATACGGGAAGATGTTATGTTTATTAATGTATGACGTGTAAGTGTGGGTGAGATTTCCTATTGTATCCATAAAAATGTGGCACGCGTAAATGAGGGTGTTGGAGGTAGGAGTGGAGCGGGAGGGAGGGCGCGGGGCGCGGGCGGCACCATGGCCTTGGCGCGTTCGTTGGCCGCGCGGCGCGTGTACCGCTCGCGATAATTTCGGCGGTTGCGCCGAGTTACTGACCCCATCGTTGTTTGCGACGCAAATCATCCTTGACTTTATTTAAATCATCTCCTCTGAACGATTTTTTCCTAGATGTATTTCAGTACGCTGAATGCCCGTTGGTTCAGTGGATAGGAAATGTGGAGAGGAAGCCGAGCCAGAGGTGGCGGGTTCGATTCTCGGGCAGGATACATATTTGAACAAAGACAAGCATTTCTTTTATGTGTGGGCATAAAAAAGTATCTATGAAAGTATATACATCAAAATGTATATAATGTAGTTTATCAGCCGTCTGGTTGTCATGACAGAAGTTGCCAGAACATGCTTTTTGATCAGATGGCGGTGTGTGATGTCCCAATATACTATTATTATTTCAATCCGTGCTAGGTATTCAGTCAGCCAAACTCTACTATTCGAGCACAAACATGTCCCTCGCTTCAAAGCATACGGGGCGTAATTTACGCGTTAATTATGCTGTCTATGTATGTATGTTGTTGTATTTTATAATAATTCGCATCATACTTGTGCCAAATTCTTTGTACAATTTAGTCGTCATCATAATTAGTCACAGTTAAATTCGATGCCACACTACGATGTTAGCGTGTGTGTCGTCAAACTTTTGGTACACTGTATTCGAGTTTGATTTTAGATTTTAGTCCTATAGAATGCTTTAACGTAATAATTACATTTTTACATCGAGATCAATACAACGGGTAACTCACCATATTATTTTATAAAAGCATGAAATGTACCGATATCGAAATACGAATGAGTTTTGTGAGATGTTAGAAGAAATGTGTTTAGTACTATTGTTATTATATCACACCAATTTTCTTACGGGGCAGATAGAGAGCACCGAGTACCAAAATCCTACTAAATCCTTCCGGACAAATGTATTTAGTTAACTTTCAGTACCTATTTAATTATATAAGTTGCACTTGACACTTCTGTTGCTATATTATACACTTTAGTAAAGTCCGAATGCGCAGAACTCTACGAAATGTATGATAATTATATTTATTCTTTCATATATTCATATACCAAAACGCCAGTATTCAAATATTCAGAAGACTAGTGCAGAAATAAAGTGTACGTGAATTAATGTCCAATAAATTCGTCAGTAAAAAATTCGTAAATATATGTATTTGGCAGTCACAGGAAGCACAGGATCGCAAAAAGGTCGGCTTCAACAATACTTAAAAAAATACGCAATATTGACTATTGCGATATGTGAAGCCACACGTTTATAAGTTTGAGGTAACAGAATTTGATTCTGGTCGTGTTGATTGCAAGCGCGACTGCCGATCGAGAGGTCTTGAGTTCAAATCCCAGGGCGGATACTATGGGATTTATTCTAATTTGGATTTTCTAGAAGAAATTTCTAGTAGTGACGCGGAGTCTCGATTTGTGCCCGATATATGGCAATAGACTCACGATCTATTCGATAGTCGGACGTAAATGTAACTGGTGAACAGTAGGAGTGCACCACATGCCTCTGCCTACTTCTTCCGAGATTACAGGCGTTATGTTGCGTTTGATATAATAAATCTTAATCAATGATCCTTTTATTCGATTCGATTTTTCAATATACATTTCATTTATTTTCAAAGCTTTCAATTTCCTGTTTTGTATAACTTACAAATTTACCTTTTACTTGACATCAATTAACTCTGCCTGTGTAATTGATTCTTCTTACATAATTCGAACTGTTCAGCGATAGGAAAGGGCCTTACAAACAGTGCGGTTAAAGTTCGAATGCTCGCAGAGCCGGAGAAAGTAACGAGTGTTACCCATAACCGACTTTCATTTCATCACGGACCGGTTTCGATCACTTTTTTCCGAGTATCACTCCCGCAAGCACCTACATATATACGTCTGCTAATCAACTTTGTACTATCTGTTACTAAAATACTCATTAAACATTCATGTCAAATTTGTATTCTACAACAATACAGTCACGCTAAATCAAATATTACACACACAGTGGCTTTATTATTTGTATCAGGTTCATCAAACTCTTTGTCAGTAATATAATCGTGCGTAGGACCCGATTACCATTTTAGGTATAGTTATAAAATAATCGTCCGTCCTGTCCCGTCCGATCTAATTTCGGCTTTAGTGGTCGACGTCAGAGTGGATTATCGGTGAGAACGAAAATAAAGCGGCTTAAATGTTAAAAAATTAACAATAAAGCAGTCGTTCAACTTTGAATATGTATCATTACGGGCGGTTGGAGTGTGCCGAGTGTTCGCCGAGCGAGCCTCGATATCAGCGGTTATTGTCGGAATGGTTTCGATTTTTGGCAATTGGTAATTATTTTGGGTCGGATGGCATAAGGCATTATGTGTGCACTTCCTCGTCTCCCATCTGGTGGTGAAACGCGGCAGCAGACGGCACCGTGTTATTAATAAAAAGTGGATAGGTGGATCATTTGAAATTTTTAATCTTTTGTGGGATGTTTTTTATGGAGGAAGAGGGCGACAAGGTGCGGTTACAGTACGCGTGGCGGCGCATGTGCTCGCGTGTTGCGTTTCGGGGTGATTTACGAATGCGCGATTACATGCCGATTTCACTTTCATGCAAATTTGCAATTTTTATAGAGTGCTCAATAATTGGGAACGTTGCCGAGAATGTTAATTCGTAAACCGCTCTCCGTGTAGCTCGCTTCAGTGAACGAGGCGTAGAAATCGTAGCGAGGCATTAGCTATGGGATGGCTGGTGTGGACGTCAGTAATAACTGGTGGTGTCGGCGACCGCCACCGCGTGCACTCAACTCCGCGAGTGCGTGTAACGGTCTGTTCTCTCTGTACCTACCACTCTTTCATCGGTCTCGATAAATAGCACAAATAAAACCAAATAAATTCAGTTACGCTATTCACGGTAAACAGAATTAGTCGCCAGGTTAAACAGATACATCATTTATTGTTAAATTAAAAAACATATGGCGTAATTAAATAACGAATTTAAATTGTAACGGTTAAAAGTCGTCTTTTATAATGATATTTGCGTTATTGATTAATTAATTCAAGATATCGTACACGAAATTCAGAACATTGTTCTACAGACTGGCATGGTGACCAGTGGGCTCAAGCTGAACTTTTCACATAACTATATAATTACACTTTTCGTCGCAGTAATAAAATTCAAAATGAATGCTTCTAATTACCGTTAATCTAGTTTTGTACACATGTATCTACAATACATTTCAACTGTGCAATCGTTTGAAAGGCATGTTTAAATGAAACTGAACGGATAAGAGTGAATAGCACAATACAATGATTTATCGGAGAAATTGTAAGCAATGAGTGCTAAGGTTTTTTACGTAAGGAGTTCATTAGCAGTTTCCTTTGTTTATTTCCTTGGTGTTGGTTTGGAGAAGGATTCCTTTTGCCATTGACAATTGATTAGTTTCATTTGCGCTTTTGTGAAGTAACAAAGGCAATTGAAGTAAAAAGTTTGCAACTATTTGAAGTATTTGGATTCTCGGAGATTAATGGTATGACCGGACGGTCGCGACTTCTGACCCATATAGTTAAAGGAATAGAGAGCAACGAGGCAATCCAACACCATCTGCTGAACCCATGCCTCCAACAATAGAATTTTGCTAACCCTTATTTCGACTTCCTTTCATTTTCGATTTCGATTTTTACCTTTTTTAGACAAAAAATCAGGTAAAATCGAATTCGCTCAGTGTTAAAAAAACGCGAACGGACGTACCCTTTCTTTTCTTCTCGGATTTCATGAACAGGTAAAGTCTCGCTTTTTGCTCAAACGTGTATCTTTGTGCGCGTTTCGCGAGATCTAACTCTTCTTTGAACACGTAAAAAATACAAATGATTGTTTAATCAAAACTTTTTGGAGGAAAAAATAGGGACAGAACTATTGAAAGATTTGTTTTTTAACTTCCTTTTGTTAGCAGACGGGCCGTAACCGACATTCCCAGGTCGGCGCAGCATTGTGTCTTTGCTAAACGATATCGCGAAAAGGGATCTTCTTTCAAATCAGTCTCTTAATGACAAAATATCAGCGGGAGGCCTGTTTATTCTGTCATCGACATAACTCGTATGCACATATGTAAACAAACACATATGTGCATGTGTAAATAACGATTTGTTTTTCAACTCCGTTATTACGAGTATGGCTTTGGTCTTTTTCATTTGGACATTTCTGACCTTAGAATGAATTGAATCACCAACTTTTTCCGGAAGTCTTACAAAAATTAAATTTCACCGAGCAAAGATCAATTTGTACAAAGATTAATATACTCGCATGTGTGTACTGGACGAACGTATATTTTTTTAATTAGTCATCGATGTACGGTCTATCAAACCAGCATACTCAGCGACAGCAAAAGAATTTTAGTGCGGCTATTTTTAACACGTCCTATTAAGCACATTGTAGCGTGGACTTAGTGGCCGTCGGAGGCTAGGGCGGTGGACTGTTACGTATGCGTCACTATGAATAGCGTTGCAGTTGCATTAGTAAGCGATTGCAGGACAAGTGCGGAGCGGCTGACGGGCGTTCGCGAGTCGCGAGCGGTTATAGGGCGAGCCCCGTTAGCGCGGGGTGACTGACACCACACCTCCACCGCAGCCTGGTGCATTGTGCTCTAACGAGAACGCATTACGTGCAATCATAACTTGTGAGCCAACAGCACTTTACCCATGCCACTCGCGGAATTCGCAGACCGTTTCTCCAACGCTTACCTGCAACAAAGGAAAAACACGGTTTTAATAAAAGTGTCGTTGACGGAGGAGCGCTGTGGTACCCGAGCTCTCCTGTTGTCAAGGATATAGCACGGCTCAAAACATTTAGATAACGAAAGTAACAATGGATTTACAAATAATCATGTTTGTTTCGTAGATATGTAGGTATAAACTATACATCGTTTATACAACTGTTGCATGTATAGCCCCTGGCCAAGGTGGCGTTCTGTTGCTGATGACACCTTTACGTTTCCTGTTACATTTTTTCTCCATACTGATAAACTTATAAACCAATTAATGAATCGTTATTGCCAGAAACTGCGACAAAGTGATTCTGAAATGTTCACTAGCATAAGCCTCGTTAGAGGACCTGGGCGAAGTTAGTTTATAATCCGTTTGATTACGTGTAAGCAGTCCTTATAGAACTCGAGACATCGATCTCACCTAATCTATCCAGCTGTCGACAATGCATTATGTACCAAAGTATATAAGTGTTAAAATATGAATTGAATGTATAGTTTACTTAAAACCAACGGGGCATTGCCTTGTGTTTTATAATTAACTTCATGCTAATGCGTGTATTGTTTCTAAGTCAATGTCGATTAAAGGTGATTTGTGTACCACAATCGTTGGAGTATTTTAACTGCTTCTTAGCGGGTATTATTCGACGAGGCGAAGGAAACGCATAAGGTCAACGTTCGAAATGGTGTCATTCACAGCCGATGGTGGCTACCGAACCCGAACTGGTCGTCCTTGAGCCCGCCACCAAAATCGCCAATCACCAACACACAGTCAAGAATTCCGCGTCTCACGACCGACACACACGCAGACCGACTCGCAACAAGATCACGAACTCGGTCTTCGAGTCACTGAAAATTGCGAACGGACTGAGTTCTCATAAGAATAATTAATAAATAATTTTTCTTATTCGCTTAATTAAGCAACTAAACCGGGTCCACCTTTAAATGAAGGTCTCAATGATATATCAATATTTACATTGATATCACTTCGTCGTATCAGGAGATATTTGGTTCTGGAGTGATTAATTTAATTAGTGAAATCGTAATACATTCAAATGTACGAGTGCAATTGTCTATGGTTTTATTTTTTGTTTGTTGAAATAATTGATATAATTCAATATTATATGACAGTCCGCGGAGTCGCCGCCCGGGGTCGATAATAATAAAATTTATGATATTCGAGTCAGCGAGGCCTCGGGCCAGTGACCGCTGCCGAATTCAAGGTCTGCTGTAGATCGCGGTAAACAAGTGCCAATGTAGATAAGGCGTCTATCTACGTGACGCACACTACTGCCGGTAATAGGTGTGTGGGCTCACGATCCGGTGTATGTAGCTATTTCCAGCGCTCTAGGAAAAACTGAGAACAAGATTACCAGGTTTTTCAATGGATAATTCGGGGAAAGCACTAAAAAGGTCATCCGTTGAAGTGTGTCGCGAAAGGTTTATTTTCGAAACAGCATTATATAGAAGTAGGCTCTCTAGTCGCTGGAGGGAAATAAAAGAATTGAAAATGAAGCCGGACATCTAAAAGTTCGATATCGCTTGCAAATCGTGTGTTCGAATTTTACCATGAGCGTTTGAAAAAACATCGGGACGAAAAATATTCACCAGTATTTTGTGTACGATAGCCATACGCATCTGATTAAACTTCATTCTAAATAATGTAGGTAGAGTAAAAATTTTGTTAGGTCATATGTATTTTAGGCAGTAAAATATTCGCGCACTTTGAACACAAGATACTTTTGGAACACTTGCCAAATCGTTATGATATCGGTATTTAGGTGAGAATGACAAATTCATAAGGTATTAACGTGGAAGGTAGAACGCGTAACAAATTGCTCTTCAGATCCAACCTGAATGTTAATGGAGGTGATGTCTGTGTTGCATAAATTAAATAGCACCTACAAATTATCTGTAATGAGCGGCACTCGATGTTACACGAAGCGCGTCAGAAACTGGTCGGCTGGAGAACTGGATGGAGCATTGGAAGTGCGCGACGCCACCTAGCGCGGTCACTAAACCGTGTTTAGCTAATTTAGGCAAAGAGATCGTTGTTTGTGTTGGTTGCAAGCACAATCAAGCACCGATCAAGAGGTCCTAGGTTCAAATCCCGGGTCGGATAGTATTAGATTTTTCTTAAATAGATTTTCTAGTAGCGGTTCGGAGTCTGGATTTATGTCCGGTATATGGCAATAGGATCACCACCTACTTCATAATCAGACGTAAACGTAACTTGTAACGTGGGAGTGTCCTACACTCCACTGCCTACCTCTTCAGGGATTACAGGCGTGATGTTACGTTTAAGCAAAGGGATCGAATGTCACGTGGTTGTAATTAAGCCTATGAAAAATGTATCATTAAGTATTGTGGGTTTGATTTGACAGTCAGTAGAAAGCGGAGAGGTCCTGGGTTATTCGGGAATTCTGGGAAAGCAAAATGATCTTTACGTAGCAAAAATGAAAGACGAATTTCAGGAAAATAATAAAAGAAAACACATGCTAACGACGTGACATTATATTTTACATTATCAAGTTCAACGACTCTTTATCATATTACCTTGAAATTATCGCTTTGTCTGCAAAATTATTGTCGGAATCCAACCGTTTTTGGTGCTACCTACAAAAATAATACATTTTGAGCTTAATGTCAACAGTGAATGTTGGCCAGCGTGTGTTGGAACAAGTGTTGTAACACGTAACAGACTTATAATTATAAAGTTGAGAGTGTGTAAAAGAAGGCTATTTTATTCCACTTCCTAGCGTTAGGACGTGGTACACCTCGCCCTCGTCTCCCCACGCAATGAAGTGTCGCCCGAATTAAAGCAATTTTCTACCGGCTGAGCGTCAAAGCTCCGCCAGCGGCGGCCACGCTGTCGCTTGATGTCGACGTCCTCTTTGAACTTTCCACTCGTTAAACTTGATTATTGACACATGGCTGGGACCCGTGAGCTAGGCTACACACCATTACGTAACTCGCCTCGCTTTTCTAAAGGCGGCGGGGGAGACCACGTGAGTTGCGCGTTTATCAATGTGCTTAAGTTAGGATTGCAAGCAGAGATACAGTGTCGGAGTTAAACATTATTAGAAATAACACTGGGAGATCTGGATCATTCGAATTGCAAAGATAACGTTAAACATTGCGAGTTGATGAACTGTTTGGCTTAAAAAAAACTTGACATACCGGAGATTCAACGGTTTTGTCTTAGGAAGGCACAAATACGAAGGATGTTATTAGTGTTATGAGCATGTTACTACCACTGTCATGGCAACACTGTCAAGATGGCGTCAGACAGTTAGAATAAGTTTAGATGGTCTTTTGTTACACTGTAATCTGCACTTATAATATAATAAAAGTTTAAGTCTGATATTGATGTATCTATACTGCACCTACCAATACATGGTGTCAGAAGTGAACAATTGGGTTTGTAACCTATGTTCAATAGTCATTGCGAAATTCACACGTGAAAAGTCGGCGTCATGTTTGAAGACAATCAAAAGCCTAAGAAACTTTCTGGAATGTCCAGTCCACAGCCCATGGTGATGAATGGTAACTTAGCTCAACAATGGAAAAAATGGGTACAATCATTTAAATTTTATTTCCGTTCGTCTGGCATGGATGAAGAAAGTGATAGCAGAAAAGTAGCTTTATTTTTACATGTCATTGGTGAAAAGGGCGTGGTTGTATTTAATACATTTGGAAAAGACGAGGATAACATTAAATATGACAAGCTAATAGAGTTATTTCAAAATCATTTCGCCCCAAAAGCTAACCTAACCTATGAATGTCATAATTTTTTCACATACAAGCAAGGTGAAAATGAAACCTTAGACGACTTTGCCTGCACATTAAAATTAAGGTCACAAAACTGTGAGCTAGGACAGCTACAGGGATGCATAATCAAAACAATGTTTATATGTAACATGCATCAAAAATACAATTACATCAGAGAAAAATTTTTGCTAGAAGATAAACTAGATCTTGATAAGGCTTTAGAAATGGCAAAAGCCATGCTTGCTTCCAGACATCAAACGGATGAATTGGCAAAAGAACAAAGTTCAGTCATGTATAATAAAAGTCCCGCTCAAGATCTCAGTCTAACTCAAGGAATGTCAGTCAATATAGTTAGCTGTCAAAAAAGGAAGTTTGTACGAGGTGTGGTCAGGTGCATCGTCATAAGTGTCCAGCATTAGGTGTAAAGTGCAGAAAATGTGGAAAAGTGGGTCATTTTGCAGTCTTTTGTCGGTCAGTTAAGCCAAAGTCAGTAAAATATGTACAGGCAGATAGTAATATGCAACAGGTACAGACAGAACAAGGTGAATTGTTTATAGGTCATAT
Source organism: Pyrrhopyge creona (assembly GCA_018245055.1). NCBI lineage: Eukaryota > Metazoa > Arthropoda > Insecta > Lepidoptera > Hesperiidae > Pyrrhopyge > Pyrrhopyge creona. The sequence continues at coordinate 2,585 of DWMI01000012.1, read as the reverse complement.
TCAGTCATCCAAGTCATTATCAAGTGAATGGACAATTAATTTGTACATAAATAACTCACAAATAAGTTGTATTATTGATACGGGCAGTGATGTCAATATTATGTCAAAAAGTGTCTATGAGTCACTGAATACTAAATATTTATTGTCAAAAACTGATGTAAAAATTAAGTCATACACTGGTAATAGGCTAGAAGTACTAGGTCAACAAACCTTCAAATGTAAATTCCAATTTAATGACTCTTATGTGACTAAACAAATTAATTTTATAATTGCAAATGTGAACTCTCCTACTGTACTGGGTAAACTTACATGCTCAGAAATTGGACTAATTAAAAGAGTTTTTTGTATAGACACTACAAGCATGCAAATGTCAGAAAGTAATATTAGTCAATTGTCTTTAGAAATAAGTCAAAATGAGTCAAATTCAAGTCAAGTAATATGTTCTAATGTCACACAAAGTCAGTCGCAGTCAAGTCAGTCACATAATCTAAATTTAAATAAACTTATTGAATGCAATAATTCTGTTTTTAACGGTCTTGGTTGTCTTCCTGGTGAGTGTCACATAAGTACAAATCCTGAGATACAGCCAAAAGTCGATGCTCCAAGGAAGGTACCATTTGCATTACATCATAGACTTCAACAAGAACTGGACAAAATGAAAAAAATGGATGTCATTACCAAGGTCACAGAGCCTACTGAATGGGTGAGTTCTTTAATTTTAGTAGAAAAGAAGAATGGTCAATTAAGGGTATGTCTAGACCCTCGTAATTTAAATCAGGCAATTAATAGGACTCATTATCCTATTCCATCAGTAGACATGGTCCGCGCCAAGGTGGCTGGAGCAAGATTTTACTCCACCTTGGATGCAAGTAGTGGATTTTGGATGTGTAAATTAAGTTTTTTTTTTTTTTTAAATTAAGTGAGAGGAGTTCCTACCTCACAACTTTTAATACACCTTTTGGTCGATATCGCTTTAAACGTCTTCCATATGGAGTCAACTGTGCGCCTGAGTATTTTCACAGAATTATGACTGAAATATTTGGTGATATACCAGGGGTGGCAGTATACAGCGATGATATTTTAGTAAGCGGTCAAACACTACAAGAGCATAATGAGCGTCTTAATGTAGTATTTAGTAGAGCAAAGGAATATAATGTCAAATTTAATAAAGAAAAATGTACATTTGCCAAAGAGAGTATTAAATATCTGGGTCATATTTTTTCGGCAGACGGAATCACAGCTGATCCAGACAAAGTCAGAGCAATCAAACAGATGCCCTCTCCTACCTGTCTAAAAGATTTACAAAGATTTTTAGGCATGCTTAATTATTTAAGTCCTTTTATTAACAATATGGCAGGCGAGACAGAAATTCTACGCCAATTATTAAAAAAATCTACTGATTGGCAGTGGACTTCTAATCATGAAACAACATTTGGTCGTCTGAAACAATTAATATGTCAAGTTCCAGTGCTGTCACATTTTAATGTTCATGATTCTATTGTCCTACAAAGTGATGCTAGTAAGAGTGCTGTCGGAGCGGTGTTGCTACAAAACCAATATCCTGTATATTATGCCTCAAAAACTTTAACAGATACACAGCAAAAAATGGCTCAGATAGAGAAAGAACTTTATTCGATAGTTTTTGCCTGCATTAAATTCCATCAATTTATATATGGACAAACTGTAACTGTAGAGACAGATCATGCTCCTTTAATTACATTTTTTGAAAAGCCTTTAGTTGAGGTTCCAACACGTCTCCAAAGAATAATGTTGAAAACACAACCTAATAGTCTAAATGTAGTTTACAGAAAAGGTAGTCATATGTACATTGCTGATACATTGTCACGAGCAGCACTCTCTGAAACAAGTTCAGATGAATTAGATGATGATGTCATTGTTCATGTAAATTGATTGAAGTAGTTGCTAAAATCCGTCTTCGGTTTCGGCGTCCTCTTAGATTCCGAAGAAGTAAGCCTGCGTGTATAAACGTGGAGAGGCTGAAAAATCGCGAGGCGCTAGAAGAATACGCTGGAGCTTTGGCCGCAGCTCTGCCGCTCACAAACAACGAAGGTAGCAATGTCGAGGCTGAATGGAGGTCTCTATCTTCTCACATTTTAGAAACCGCCACGGCTACGTTGGGCCTAAAATCAAATAAGAACAGAGACTGGTTTGATGAGAATGATAGAGTCTTAAAGGAGGCTTTCGACAAGCACCGACATCTCCTTCGGCGATGCGGAGCTCACCGAGGCGAAAGCGATGCGGAAATCAGGCAAAGTGACTTGGAGCTGCGTAGGCTATCCCGCGAAATAAAGGATAAATGGTGGCAGGAGAGAGCTCGCCATGTCCAGTGGCTCGCTGATACAAACCAGCTCGGGGAGCTTTACAGAGAGATTCGAAAACTCGTAGGAACTACTCCAATTGCAAAAGTACCTTTGAAGTCTGCGAATGGTGAAAGCCTATATACAAGCAAAGAAGAGGTTCTTCTTAGGCGTTGGGCAGAACACTTTAGTACCCTACTGACCGTAGATCGATCTGTTGACCTGGCACACGTGCGTGCTATCCAACAACTCCCAACTGTTCTCGAT